>JAOTAX010014505.1:1304-32681 GCA_025629825.1 Erythroxylum guanchezii
AGTAATATATGATAAAATACAAACTCGTATATAAGGAGGACTAAACATAAAATACTAAGTTAGAGAGCTACAAATTATATTCTAACCGTTGGATGTCAAGATGTTAAAATCAGGGACAATATACCAAAATTTCATCCCAATCAGATAACGATTGGCCATCAATCGAGACTAGAGCAAATTTTTATATGAACGTTTTCTCTCTTCTGGGCAATTTTCTCTTTGGAACAAAAAAATCTAATAATCACCAGTAATATATGATAAAATACAAACTCGTATATAAGGAGGACTAAACATAAAATACTAAGTTAGAGAGCTACAAATTAGATTCTAACCGTTGGATGTCAACAGGCAAGTCTCAGGAACAATATACTAAATTTTTCTCACCATGAGAGATCGTTCGGTCATCGATCATGACTAGAGCAAATTTTAATATGAACATTTTCTCACTTCTGGGTACTTTTCTCTTTGGCACGAAAAAGTGTAATAATCACCACCAATATATGGTATAATACAAATTCGTATATAAGTAGGGCAAGACAAAAAATACTAAGTTTGAGAGCTCAAAATCAGATTCTAACCGTTGGATGTCAAGAGGCAAAACTCAAGAATAATATACTAAACTTTTTTCACGATCGGGCGTAGAGCAAATTCTAATATGAACGTTTTCTTCATTCTAGGGAATTTTCTTTTTGCCAAAAAATAAATCTAATAATCATCACCAATATATAACAAAATACTAACTCGTATATAAGGAGAGCTAGACAAAAAATACTATGTTAGAGAGCTCCAAATCAAATTCTAACCGTTGGATGTCAAGATGCAAGACTCAGGAATAACATACTAAAATTTTGTCATTATCAGAGATCGTTTGGTAATAGATCAAGACTATAGCAAAAATTGATATGAACGTTTTCTCTCTTCTAGGCACTTTTCTCTTCGGTACAAAAAAATTTAATAATCATTACCAATATATGACCTAATACGAAGGCGTATATAAGAAGGGTTAGACAGAAAATACTAAGTTAGAGAGCTTCAAATCAGATTCTAACCGTTGGATGTCAAGACGTAAGGCTTAGGAACAACATACTAAAACATCATCCCGATAAGAGATCGCGTGGTCATCGATCGAGACTAGAGAAATTTTTGATATGAACGTTTTCTCTCATCTGGGCACTTTTCTCTTTGGCACAAAAAAATCTAATAATTATCACAAATATATGACATAATACAAACTCTTATACAAGGAGGGCTAGACAAAAAATATTAAGTTAGAGACCTCCAAGTCTAATTCTAACCGTTGGATGTCAAGATGCAAGACTTAGAAAAACATACTAAAATTTCGTCTCAATTAGAGATCGTTTGGCCATCGATCAAGACTAGAGCAAATTTTGATAGGAACATTTTCTCTCTTCTACGCAATTTTGTCTTCGGCACAAAAAAATCAAAAAATCATCACCAATATATGACATAATGCAAACTCGTATACAAGGAGGGCTAGACAGAAAATACTATGCCATAGAGCTCAAAATCAGATTCTAACCGTTGGATGTCAAGATGCAAGGCTTAGGAGCAACCTACTAAAATTTCGTCTCGATTAGAGATCGTTTGCTCATCGATTAAGACTAGAGCAAATTTTGATGTGAACATTTTCTCTCTTTTGAGGAATTTTCTCTTTGACTTAAAAAAATTTAATAATCATTACCATTATATGACAAAATGGGAACTCATATACAAGGAGAGCTAGATAGAAAATACTATGTTAGAGAGCTCCAAATCAGATTCTAACCGTTGGATGTCAAGATGCAAGACACAGGAACAAAATACTAAAATTTCATCCCGATTAGAGATCGTTTGTTCATCGATCGAGCTAGAGCAAATTTTGATATGAACGTTTTCTCTCTTCTGGCCACTTTTTTCTTTGGCACAAAAAAATCTAATAATTATCACCAATATATAACATAACACAAACTTGTATATAAGGGGGCCTAGAGAGACAATACTACGATAGGGAACTCCAATTCAGAGTCTAACCGTTCGATATCAAGATGCAAGACACAGGAACAACATACTACAATTTTGTCCCGATTAGAGATAATTCGGTTATCGATCAAGACTAGAGCAAATTTTGATATGAATGTTTTCTCTATCTAGGAAATTTTCTCTTTCGCATAAGGAGGCTATACATAAAATAGTAAGTTATAGGGTTCCAAATCAGATTCTAACCATTGAATGTCAAGAGGCAAGACTCAGGAACAATATCCTAAAATTTCGTCCCGATCAGAGATCGTTTGATCATCAATCGTGACTAGAGCAAAATTTGATATGAACGTTTTCTCGATTCTAGACACTTTTCTCTTTGGCACAAAAAATCTAATAATCACCATCAATATATGACATAATACAAACTCGTATATAAGGAGGGCAATACAAAAAATACCAAGTTATATTGCTCCAAATCAGATTATAACTATTGGATGTCAAGAGACAAGACTCAGGAACAATATACTAAAATTTCGTCCCGATCAAAGATCGTTTGGTCATCGATCGACACTAAAGCAAATTTTGATATGAACGTTTTCCCTCTTATAGACAATTTTCTTTTTGGCACAAAAAAATCTAATAATCATCATCAATATATGATAAAATACTAACTCGTATACAAGAAGTGCAAGAATGAAATTACTATGTTAGAGATCTCTAAATCAAATTCTAACCGTTGGATGTCAAGACGCAAGACTCAGGAATAACATACTAAAATTTCGTCCCGATCAGAGATCGTTTGGCAATCGATCGAGACTAGATAAAATTTTGATATGAACGTTTTCTCTCTTCCGAGCAACTTTCTCTTTGGCACACAAAAAATCTAATAATCATCACCAACATATGACATAATACAAACTCGTACATAAGTAGGACTAGACAGAAAATACTATGTTAGGGAGCTATAAATCAGATTCTAACCGTTGGATGTTAAAAAGCAAAACTTAGGAAAAACATACTAAAATTTCGTCTCAATTAGAGATCCTTTGGTCATCGATCAAGAATAGAGCAAATTTTGATATAAACGTTTTGTGTCTTCTGGGCAATTTTCTCTTCGACACAAAAAAATTTAATAATTATCGCGAATATATGACATAATACAAACTCGTATATAAGTACAGCTGGACGAAAAATATTATGCTAGAGAGTTCCAAATCTGGATCTAACCGTTGGATGTCAACATGCAAGACTCAGGAACAACATATGAAAATTTCGTCTCGATTTGAGATCGTTTGGTCATCAATTAAGACTAAAGCAAATTTTGATATGAACGTTTTCTCTCTTCTGGGCAATTTTCTCTATGGCACAAAAAATCTAATAATCATCACCAATATATGACAAAATGCGAACTCGTATACAAGGAGAGGTAGATAGAAAATACTATGTTAGAGAGCTCCAAATCTGATTATAACCATTGAATGTCAAGATGCAAGACTCAGGAATAACATATTAAAATTTTGTACTAATTAGAGATCGTTTGGTCATCGATCGACACTTAGAGCAAACTTTTATATAAACGTTTTCTCTACTCTGGGCACTTTTCTCTTTGACACAAAAAAATCTAATAATCACCACCAATATATGACATAATACAAACTCGTATATAAGGAAGGCAAGACAAAAAAAAACTAAGTTAGGGAGCTCCAAATCAGATTATAACCGTTGGATGTCAGGAGGCAAGACTCAAGAACAATATACTAAAATTTCGTCTAGATAAGAGATCGTTTGGTCATCGATCCAGCTTAGAGCAAATTTTGATATGAACGTTTTCTCTCTTCTGGGCAATTTTCTTTTTGGCACAAAAAAATATAATAATCATCACCAATATATGACTAAATACTAGCTCGTATATAAGGAGGGCTAGACAAAAAATACTGTGTTAGAGAGCTCCAAATTAGATTCCAACCGTTAGATGTTAAGATGCAAGACTCAGGAATAACATACTAACATTTGGTCCCGATCAGAGATCGTTTGGTAATCGATCGAGACTATAACAAATTTTGATATGAACGTTTTCTCTATTATGGGTAATTTTCTCTTTGGCACAAAAAAATCTAATCATCATCACCAATATATGGCCTAATACAAACCCGTATACAAGAAGGGCTAGACCGAAAATACTAAGTTAGAGAGCTCCAAATTAGATTCTAACCGTTTGATGTCAAGATGCAAGACTCAGGAACAATATACTAAAATTTTGTCTCGATAAGAGATCGTTTGGTCATCGATCGAGACTAGAGAAAATTTGGATAAGGAGGGCTAGACGGAAAATACTAAGTTAGAGAGCTGCAAATTAGATTCGAGCCGTTGGATGTTAAGATGCAAGACTCAGGAACAACATATTAAAATTTCGTCACGATCAGAGATCGTTTGGTCATCGATTGAGATTAGAGAAAACTTTGATATGAACGTTTTCTCTGTTCTGGGCGCTTTTCTCTTTGGCATAAAAAAAATCTAATATTCATCACCAATATATGACATAAAACAAACTCGTATAAAAGGAGGACTAGACAAAAATACTATGTCAGACAGCTTAAAATCATATTCTAACCGTCGGATGTAAAGAGGCAAGACTCAAGAACAACATACTAATATTTCTTCTCGATCAGAGGTCGTTTGGTAATCGATAGAGTTTTGATCAAATTTTGACATGAACATTTTCTCCCTACTGGGCACGTTTCTCTTTAGGACAAAAAAATCTAGTAATCATCACCAATATATGACATAATACAAACTCGTTTACAAGGAGGGCTAGACAAAAAATACTATGTTAGACAGCTTAAAATCATATTCTAACCGTTGGATGTAAAGATGTAAGGCTTAGGAACAATATACTAAAATTTAGTCACGATCAGAAATCGTTTGCTCATCCATTAAGACTAGAGCAAATTTTATATGAACGTTTTCTCTCTTCTGGGATATTTTCTTTTCGACACAAAAAACTCTAATAATGATCACCAATATATGACATAATCCAAACTCGTATACAAGGAGGGCTAGACAGAAAATACTATGCTAGAGAGCTCTAAATCAGATTCTAACCATCGGATGTCAAGAGGCATGACTCAAGAACAACATACTAATATTTCATATTTATCAGAGGTCGTTTGGTAATCAATCGAGGCTTGAGTAAAATTTGATATGAACGTTTTCTCTATTCTGGGCACCTTTCTCTTTAGCACAAAGAAATCTAATAATCGACACCAATATATGATATAAAACAAACTCGTATACAAATAGGGCTACATATAAAATACTAAGTTAGAGAGCTCCAAATCAGATTCTAACCGTTGGATGTCAAGATGCAAGACTGAGGAACAACATACTAAAATTTTGTCCCGATCAAAGATCGATTGGTCATTTATAGAGATTAGGGCAAATTTTGATATAAAAGTTTTCTCTCTTCTGGTCACTTGTCTCTTTGACACAAAAAAATCTGATAATCATCAACAATATATGACATAATAGAAATTCGTATACAAGGAGGGCTAGACGGAAAATACTAAGTTAGAGAGCTCCAAATCAGATTCCATCCGTTGGATGCCAAGATGCAAAACTCAAGAACAACATACTAAAATTTCGTCCCGATCAGAGATCATTTGGTCATTGATCAAGAATAGAGAAAATTTTGACATGAACGTTTTCTCTCTTCCCGGCAATTTTCTCCTTGGCACAAAAAAATCTAATATTCATCACTAATATATGACATAATACAAACTCATATACAAGGGGGAATAGACAGAAAATACTATCCTAGGGAGCTCTAAAACATATTCTAATCGTCGGATGTCAAAAGGCAAGACTCAAGAACAACAAACTAATATTTCATCTTGATCAGAGGTCATTTGGTAATCGATCGAGTCTTGAGCAAATTTTTTTATAAATGTTTTCTCTATTTTAGGTAGTTTTCTCTTTGGCACCAAAAAATCTAATAATCACAATCAATATATGACATAATACAAACTCATATATAAGGAAGGCCAGACAAAAAATACTAAGTTAGAGAGCTCTAAATCAAATTCTAACCGTTGGAAGTTAAGAGTCAAGACTTAGGAACAATATACTGAAATTTCGTCCCGATTAGAGATCATTTGCTCATCGATCGAGACTAGAGCAAATTTTGGTATGAACATTTTCACTCTTCTAAGCAATTTCTCCTTTGGTACAAAAAAAATCTAATAATCATCACCAATATATGACAAAATACAAACTCGTATATAAGGAGTGCTAGAAAGAAAATATTAAGTTAGAGAGCTCCAAATCAGATTCTAACAATTGGATGTCAAGATGTAAGACTCAGGAACAATATACTAAAATACCGTCCCGATCAGAAATCATTTGATCATCGATCAAGACTAGAGCAAATTTTATATGAATGTTTTCTCCCTTTTGGGCAACTTTCTCTTTGTCACAAAAAATCTAATTATTATCACCAATATATGAGATAATATAAACTTGTATACAAGGAGGGCTAGACAAAAAAATACTCTGCTAAAGAGTTCCAAATCAGATTCTAACCATCGAATGTCAAGAGGCAAGGCTAAAAAACAACATAATAATATTTCATCTCGATCAGAGGTCACTTGTAATCGATCGAGGCTTGATCAAATTTTGATATGAACGTTTTCTCTCTTTTAGGCACCGTTCTCTTTGGCACAAAAATCTAATAATCGTCACCAATATATGACATAATACAAACTCGTACACAAATAGGGCTAGACAGAAATTACTATGTTAGAGAGCCCCAAATCAGATTCTGAACTTTGGATTTCAAGATGCAAGACTTAGGAATAACATAGTAAAATTTCGTCACGATCAGAGATCGTTTGGTCATCGATTAAGGTTAGAGCAAATTTTGATATGAACGTTTTCTCTCTTCTGGGCAATTTTCTATTTGGCACAAAAAATCTAATAATCATCACCAATATATGACCTAACACAAACTCGTATACAAGTAGGGGTAGATAGAAAATACTATACTAGAGAGCTCCAAATCAGATTTTAACCGTCGGATGTCAAGAGGCAAGATTCTGAAACAACATACTAAAATTTATCCCGATCAGAGATCGTTTGGTCATCGATAGAGACTAGAGCAAATTTTGATATGAACGTTATCTCTTTTCTGGGCACTTTTCTCCTATACAAGGAGGGCTAGACAGAAAAAAAAACTATGTTAGAGAGTTCCAAATCAGATTCTAAACTATTGGATGTCAAGAAGCAAGAGTTAGGAACAACATACTAAAATGTAGTCCCGATCAGAGATCGTTTGGTTTTCGATCGAGACTAAAGCAAATTTTGATATGAAAGTTTTCTCTCTTCTGGATATTTTTCTCTTTAGCGCAAAAAAACTGTAATAATTACTACCAAGTTATGACATACTGCAAATTCGTATTTAAGGAGAGCTAGACAAAAAATACTAAGTTTGAGAGCTCCAAATCAGATTCTAACAGTTGAATGTCTAGAGGCAAGACTCAGGAACCATATACTAATATTTCGCCCCGATCAGAGATCGTTTGGTCATCGATCGAGACTAAAGCAAATTTTGATACGAAAATTTTCTCTCATGGGCAATTTTCTTTTATGCATAAAACAATCTAATAATCATCACTAATATATGACAAAATACAAACTCGTATACAAGGAAGACTAGACAGAAAATATTAAGTTAGAGAGTCGCAAATCAAATTCTAACCGTTAGATGTCAAGATGTATGAGTCAGGAACAACATACTAAAATTTCGTCACGATCAGAAATCTTTTGGTCATCGATCACGACTAGAGAAATCTTTGATATGAACGTTTTCTCTCTTCTAGGCACTTTGCTCTTTGGCACAAAAAAACCTAATAATCATCACAATATGTGACATAATACAAACTCGTATACAAAGAGAGCCAAACAGAAAATACTATATTAGCTCCAAATCAGATTCTAACCGTCCGATGTTAAGATGCAAGACTCAGATACAACATCCTAAAATTTCGTCCCGATCAGAGATCGTTTGGTTATCGATCGAGACTAGAAAAAATTTGGATATGATGATTATCTCTTTTCTAGGTACTTCTATCTTTGGCACAAAAAAATCTAATAATCATCACCAATATATGACATAATACAAACTTGTATACAATGAGGGTTAGACAGAAAATAATATGTTAGAGAGCTCCAAATTAGATTCTAACAGTTGGATATCAAGATGCAAGACTCAGGAAAAACATATTAAAATTTCGTCACGATCAAATATCGTTCGGTGATCGTTTAAGACTAGAGAAAATTTTATATGAATGTTTTCTCTCTTTTGGGAACTTTTCTCTTTGGCACAAAAAATCTAATAATCATCACCAATATATGACATAATACAAACTCGTATACAAGGATAGCTAGATAAAAAATACTATGTTAGAGAGCTCCAAATCAGATTCCAAACCGTTGGATTTCAACATGCAAGGCTCAAGAACAACAAACTAAAATGTCGTCCCGATCAAAGATTGTTAGCTCATCAATCGAGGCTAGAGCAAATTTTGATATGAAAGTTTTCTCTCTTCTGGGTACTTTTCTTTTTGGCACAAAAAAATCTAACAATCATCACCAATATAGGATATAATACAAACTCGTATACAAGGGGGGCTAGACAGAAAATACTATGTTAGGGAGATCCAAATCAGATTCTAACCGTTTAATGTCAGGATGCAAGGCTCAGGAACAACATACTAAAATTTGGTCATGATCTGAGACTGTCTAGTAATCGATCGAGACTATAGCAAATTTTGATATGAACGTTTTCTCTCTTCTAGGCACTTTTCTATTTGGCACAAAAAATCTAATAAACATTTACCAATATATGACATAATACAAGCTCGTATACCTGTAGGGCTAGATAGAAAAAAATATATTAGAGAGCTCAAAATCATATTCTAACAGTTGGATGTCAACATGCTAGAATCAGGAACAACATACTAAAATTTCGTCCCGATCAGATAACGCTTGGTCATCAATCGAGACTAGAGCAAATTTTTATATGAACTTTTTCTCTCTTATGGGCAATTTTCTCTTTGGCACAAAAAAATCTAATAATCACCAGTAATATACGACAAAATACAAACTCGTATATAAGGAGGGCTAAACATAAAATTCTAAGTTAGAGAGCTACAAATTAGATTCTAACCGTTGGATGTCAACAGGCAAGACTCAGGAACAATATACTAAATTTTCGTCACGATCAGAGATCGTTCGGTCATCGATCGTGAATAGAGCAAATTTTGATATGAACGTTTTCTCGCTTCTGGGTACTTTTCTCTTTGGCATGAAAAAGTCTAACAATCACCTAATCACCACCAATATATGGCATAATACAAATTCGTATATAAGTAGGGCAAGACAAAAATACTAAGTTAGAGAGCTCAAAATCAGATTCTAACCGTTGGATGTCAAGAGGCAAGACTCAGGAATAATATACTAAAATTTTGTCCTGATCGGAGATCGTTTGGTCATCGATCGAGCTAGAGCAAATTCTGATATGAACGTTTTCTTTATTATAAGGAATTTTCTTTTTGGCACAAAAAAATCTAATAATCATCACCAATATATAACAAAATACTGACTCGTATACAAGGAGGGCTAGACAGAAAATACTATGTTAGAGAGCTCCAAATCAAATTCTAACCGTTGGATGTCAAGATGCAAGACTCAGGAATAACATACTAAAATTTCGTCCTAATCAGAGATCGTTTGGTAATCGATCGAGACTAGAGCAAAATTTGACATGAATGTTTTTTATCTTCTAGACACTTTTCTCTTTGGTACAAAAAAATCTAATAATCATCACCAATATAAGACTTAATGCGAACTCGTATATAAGAACGGCCAGACAGAAAATACTAAGTTAGAGAGCTCCAAATCAGATTTTAACCGTTGTTTGTCAAGACGCAAGACTTAGGAACAACATACTAAAACATTGTCCTGATAAGAGATCGTATGGTCATCAATCAAGACCAGATTTTGATATGAACGTTTTCTCTCTTCTTGGCACTTTTCTCTTTGGCACAAAAAAATCTAATAATTATCACGAATATATGACATAATACAAACTCTTATATAAGGAGGGCTAGATAGAAAATACTAAGTTAGAGAGCTCCAAATCTAATTCTAACCGTTGGATGTCAAGATGCAAGACTTAGGAAAAACGTACGAAAATTTCTTCTCGATCAAAGATCATTTGGTCACCGATCAAGACTAGAGCAAATTTTGATATGAACATTTTCTCTCTTCTAGGCAATTTTGTCTTCGGCACAAAAAAATCCAAAAATCATCACCAATATATGACATAATACAAACTCGTATACAAGAAGGGTTAGACAGAAAATACTATGCCGTAGAGCTCCAAATCAGATTCTAACTGTTGGCTGTCAACATGCAAGGCTCAGGAACAACCTACTAAAATTTCGTCTCGAATAGAGATCGTTTGCTCATCGATGAAGATTAGCGCAAATTTTGATATGAACGTTTTTTCTCTTTTGGGCAATTTTCTCTTCGACACAAAAAAATCTAATAATCATCACCAATATATGGCAAAATGCAAACTCGTATACAAGGAGATCTAGATAGAAAATACTATGTTAAGAGAGCTCCAAATCAGATTCTAACCATTGGATGTCAAGATGCAAGACATAGGAACAAAATACTAAAATTTCGTCCCGATCAGAGATCATTTGGTCATCGATCGAGACTAGAGCAATTTTTGATATGAACGTTTTCTCTCTTCTAGGCACTTTTCTCTTTGGCGCAAAAAAATCTAATAATCATCACCAATATATAACATAATACAAACTTGTATACAAGGGGGGCTAGATAGACAATACTATGTTAGGGAACTCCAATTCAGATTCTAACCGTTCGATGTCAAGATGCAAGACTCAAGAACAACATACTAAAATTTGGTCATGATCAGAGACCGTCTGGTAATCGATCGAGACCAGAGCAAATTTTGATATAAACGTTTTCTCTCTTCTAGGCACTTTTCTATTTGGCATAAAAAAATCTAATAAACATTTACCAATATACGACATAATAAAAACTCGTATACTAGTACGGCTAGATAGAAAATACTATGTTAGAGAGCTCTATATCAGATTCTCACCGTTAGATGTCAAGATGCAAGAATCAGGAACAAGATACTAAAATTTCGTACCGATCATATATCATTTAGTCATCGATCGAGACTAAAGCAAATTTTTATATGAATGTTTTCTCTCTTTTAGGCAATTTTCTCTTTGGTACCAAAGAATCTAGTAATCACAAGTAATATATTGCATAATACAAACTCGTATATAAGGAGGGCTAGACATAAAATACTAAGTTATAGAGCTCCAAATTAGATTCTAACAGTTGAATGTCAAAAGGCAAGACTTAGGAACAATATTCTAAAATTTCGTCCCGATCAGAGATCGTTTCGTCATCGATCATGACTAGAAAAAAAATTTGATATGAACGTTTTCTCTATTCTGGACACTTTTCTCTTTGGCACAAAAAATCTAATAATCACCACCAATATATGACATAATACAAACTCGTATATGAGGAGGGCAAGACAAAAAATATCAAGTTATATAGCTCCAAATCAGATTCTAACTGTTGGATGTCAAGAGGCAAGACTCAGGAAAAATATACTAAAATTTTGTCCCGATCAGAGATCGTTTGGTCATCGATCGAGCCTAAAACAAATTTTGATATGAACGTTTTTCCTCTTTTAGGCAATTTTGTTTTTGGCACAATAAAATCTAACAATCATCAACAATATATGACAAAATACTAACTAGTTTACAAGAAAGGCTAGACCGAAAATACTAGTTAGAGAGCTCTAAATCAAATTTTAACCGTTGGATGTTAAGACGCAAGATTCAGGAATAACATAATAAAATTTCGTCTCGATCAGAGATCATTTGGTAATCGATCGAGACTAGACAGACTCAGGAATATCATACTAAAATTCTCTCTTCTAGGTACTATTCTCTTTGGCACAAAAAAATCTAATAATCATGACCAACATATGACATAATACAAACTCGTACACAAGGAGAGATAGACAGAAAATACTATATTAGGGAGCTCCAAATCAGATTATAACCGTTGGATCTCAAAATGCAACACTTAGGAAAAACTTACTAAAATTTCGTCTCGATCAGAGATCCTTTGGCCATCGATCAAGACTGGAGATAATTTTGATATAAACGTTTTCTCTCTTCTGGGCAATTTTCTCTTCGGCACAAAAATTTAATAATCATCACGAATATATGACATAATACAAACTTGTATATAAGGAGTGCTAGACAGAAAATATTATGCTAGAGAGCTCCAAATCAGATTCTAACCGTTGGATGTCAAGATGCAAGACTCAGGAATAACATATGAAAATTTCGTCTCGATTTGAGATCGTTTGGTCATCGATTAAGACTAGAGCAAATTTTGGTATGAACGTTTTCTCTCTTCTGGTAATTTTCTCTTCGGCACAAAAAATATAATAATCATCACGAATATATGACAAAATGCGAACTCGTATACAAGGCGACCTAGATAGAAAATACTATATTAGAGAGCTCCCAATCTGATTCTAACCGTTGAATGTCAAGATGCAAGACTCAGGAATAACATACTAAAATTTTGTACTGATCAGAGATCGTTTGGTCATCGATCGACACTTATAGCAAATTTTTATATTAACATTTTCTCTATTCTGGGCACTTTTCTCTTTGGCATAAAAAAATCTAATAATCATCACCAATATATGACATAATACAAACTCATATATAAGGAAGGCTAGAAAAAAAAACTAAGTTAGATAGCTCCAAATCAGATTATAACCGTTAGATGTCTGGAGGCAAGACTCAGGAACGATATACTAAAATTTCATCTAGATAAGAGATCGTTTGGTCATCGATCTAGCTTAGAGAAAATTTTGATATGAATGTTTTCTCTGTTCTGGGCAATTTTCTTTTTGGCACAAAAAAATCTAATAATCATCACCAATATATGACTAAATACTAGCTCGTATACAAAGAGGGCTAGACAAAAAATATTATGTTAGAGAGCTCCAAATCAAATCCCAACCGTTAGATGTCAAGATGCAAGACTCAGGAATAACATACTAGAATTTCGTCCTGATCAGAGATCGTTTGGTAATCGATTGAGACTATAGCAAATTTTAAAATGAATGTTTTCTCTATTCTAGGCAATTTTCCCTTTGGCACAAAAAAATCTAATCATCACCACCAATTTATGGCCTAATGCAAACTCGTTTACAAGAACGGCTTAACTGAAAATACTAAGTTAGAGAGCTCTAAATCAGATTCTAACCGTTGGATGTCAAGATGTAAGACTCAGGAACAATATACTAAAATTTTGTCTCGATAAGAGATCGTTTGGTCATCGATCGAGGCTAGAGAAAATTTGGATATAGACGTTTTCTCTCTTCTAGGCGCTTTTCTCTTTGGCAGAAAAAAATCTAATATTCATCACCAATATATGATATAAAACAAACTCGTATAAAAGGAGAACTAGACAGAAAATACTATGTTAGACAGCTTAAAATCAGATTCTAACCGTTGCATGTCAATATGTAAGACTCAGGAGCAATATACTAAAATTTAGTGAAGACCATAAATCGTTTGGTCATCGATTAAGACTAGAGCAAACTTTAAATGAACGTTTTCCCTCTTCTGGGCAATTTTCTATTAGGCACAGAAAACTCTAATAATGATCACCAATATATGACATAATACAAACTCGTATACAAGGAGGGTTAGACAGAAAATACTATGCTAGAGAGCTCCAAATCATATTCTAACCGCAAGATGTAAAGAGGCAAGACTCAAGAACAACATACTAATATTTCTTCTCGATCAGAGGTCGTTTGGTAATCGATAGAGTTTGGAGCAAATTTTGACGTGAACATTTTCTCCCTTCTTGGCACGTTTCTCTTTGGGACAAAAAAATCTAATAATCATCACCAATATATGACATAATACAAACTCGTTTACAAGGAGGGCTAGACAGAAAATACTATGTTAGACAGCTTAAAATCAGATTCTAACTGTTGGATGTCAAGATGTAAGACTCAGGAACAATATACTAAAATTTAGTCACGATCAGAAATCGTTTGGTCAACGATTAAGACTAGAGCAAATTTTATATGAACGTTTTCTCTCTTCTGGGCAATTTTCTCTTCGGCACAAAAAACTCTAATAATGATCACCAATATATGATATAATAAAAACTCATATACAAGGAGGGCTAGACAGAAAATACCATGCTAGAGAGCTCCAAATCAGATTCTAACCATCGGATGTCAAGAGACATGACTCAAGAATAACATACTAATATTTCATATTTATCAGAGGTCGTTTGGCAATGGATCGAGGCTTAAGCAAAATTTGATATGAATATTTTCTCTCTTCTGGGCAGCTTTCTCTTTAGCACAAAGAAATCTAATAATCGACACCAATATATGATTTAAAACAAACTCGTATACAAATAGGGATACACAGAAAATACTAAGTTAAAGAGCTCCAAATCATATTCTAACGTTTGAATGTCAAGATGCAAGACTAAGGAACAACATACTAAAATTTTATCCCGCTCAAAGATCAATTGGTCATTAATCAAGATTAGAGCAAATTTTGATATAAACGTTTTCTCTCTTCTGGTCACTTTTCTCTTTGACACAAAAAATCTAATAATCATCACCAATATATGACATAATACAAATTCGTATACAAGGAGGGCTAGACGGAAAATACTAAGTTAGAGAGCTCCAAATCAGATGCCAACCGTTGGATGCCAAGATGCAAAACTCAAGAACAACGTACTAAAATTTCGTCCCGATCAGAGATCATTTAGTGATCGATAAAGAATAGAGAAAATTTTGAAATGAGTGTTTTCTCTCTTAGTCACAATCAGAAATCGTTTGGTCATCGATTAAGACTAGAACGAATTTTATATGAACGTTTTCTCTGTTCTAGGCAATTTTCTCTTCGGTACAAAAAACTCTAATAATGATCACTAGTATATGACATAATACAAACTCATATACAAGGGGGGCTAGACAGAAAATACTATGCTAGGGAGCTCTAAAACAGAATCTAATCGTCGGATGTCAAAAGGCAAGACTCAAGAATAACATACTAATATTTGTTCTCGATCAGAGGTCGTTTGGTAATCGATCGAGTTTTGAGCAAATTTCAATATGAACATTTTCTCCTTTCTGGGCACCTTTCTCTTTAGCACAAAAAAATCTAATAATCATCACCACTATATGACATAATACAAATTCGTATAGAAGGGGTGCTAGAAAAAAAATATTAAAATAAAGAGCCCTAAATCAGATTCTAACCGTTGGATGTCAAGATGTAAGGCTCAAGAACAACATCCTAAAATTTTATAACGATCAGAAATCGTTTGGTCTTCGATCGGGAAAAGAGCAAATTTTGATATGAACGTTTTCTCTCTTCTGGGCAATTTCCTATTTAGCACAAAAAAATCTAATAATAATCAGCAATATATGACATAATACAAATTCGTATAAAAGCAGGGCTAGACAGAAAATACTATGCTTCAGAGCTCCAAATCAGATTCTAACCGTCGAATGTCAAGAGGCAAGACTCAAGAACAACATACTAATATTTCATCTTGATCAAAGGTCATTTAGTAATCGATCGAGTCTTGAACAAATTTTGTTATGAACGTTTTCTCTATTTTTGGCAGTTTTCTCTTTGGCACAAAAAAATCTAATAATCACAATCAATATATGACATAATACAAACTCGTATATAAGGAAGGCCAGACAAAAAATACTAAGTTAAAGAGCTCTAAATCAAATTCTAACCGTTGGATGTTAAGAGTCAAGACGTAGGAACAATATACTGAAATTTCGTCCCGATTAGAGATCATTTGCTCATCGATCGAGACTAGAGCAAATTTTGATATGAACATTTTCACTATTCTAAGCAATTTCTCCATTGGTAAAAAAATTCTAATAATCATCACCAATGTATGATAAAATACGAACTCGTATATAAGGAGTGCTAGAAAGAAAATATTAAGTTAGAGAGCTCCAAATCAGATTCTAACAATTGGATGTCAAGATGTAAGACTCAGGAACAATATACTAAAATTACGTCCCGATCAAAAATCATTTGATCATCGATCAAGACTAGAGCAAATTTTATATGAACGTTTTCTCTCTTCTGGGCAACTTTCTCTTTGGCACAAAAAATCTAATTATTATCACCAATATATAACATAATACAAACTAGTATACAAGGAGGGCTAGACAAAAAAAAATACTCAGCTAGAGGGCTTCAAATTAGATTCTAACTGTCGAATGTCAAGAGGCAAGGCTAAAAAACAACATAATAATATTTCATCGCGATCAAAGGTCATTTGTAATCGATCGAGGCTTGATCAAATTTTGATATGAATGTTTTTCTCTCTTCTAGGCACCGTTTTTTTGGCACAAAAATCTAATAATCGTCACCAATATATGACATAATACAAACTCGTATTCAAATAGGGCTAGACAGAAATTACTATGTTAGACAGCCCCAAATCAGATTCTGAACTTTAGATGTCAAGATGCAAGACTTAGGAATAACATAGTATAATTTCGTCAAGATTAGAGATCGTTTGGTCATCGATCAAGGTTAGAGCAAATTTTGATATGAACGTTTTTTCTCTTCTAGGCAATTTTCTATTTGGCACAAAAAAATCTAATAATCATCACCAATATATGACCTAACACAAACTCGTATACAAGTAGGGCTAGATAGAAAATACTATACTAGAGAGCTCCAAATCAGATTTTAACCGTCGGATGTCAAGAGGCAAGATTTAGAAACAACATACTAAAATTCATCTTGATTAGAGATTATTTGGTCATCGATCGAGACTAGAGCAAATTTTGATATGAATGTTATCTCTCTTCTGGGCACTTTTCTTTTTAGCAATAAAAATCTAATAATCATCACCATTATATGACATAATACAAACTTGTATACAAGGAGGGCTGGACAGAAAATACTACGTTAGAGAGCTCTAAATCAGATTCTAACCGTTAGATGTCAAGATGCAAGACTCAGGAACAACATACTAAAATTTTGTCCCGATTAGAGATCATTTGGTCGTCGATCGAGACTAGAGCAAATTTTGATATAACTTTTTCTCTCTTATGGGCACTTTTCTCTTTGGCACAAAAAAAATCAAATAATCATTACTAATATATGACATAATACAAACTCGTATACAAATAGTGCTAGATAGAAAATACTAAATTAGAGAGCTCCAAATCAGATTCTAACTGTTGGATGTCAAGATGCAAGACTGAAGAACAACATACTAAAATTTCATCCCGATTAGAGATCGTTTGGTCATCGATCGAGACTAAAGCAAATTTTGATATGAACGTTTTCTCTTTTCTGGGCACCTTTCTCGTTTGCACAAAAAAGTCTAATAATCATGAACAATATATGAAATAATACAAACTCGTATACAAATAGAGCTAGACAGAAAATACTAAGTTAGAAAGCTCCAAATCAGATTCTAACTATTGGATGTCAAGATGCAAGACTCAGGAACAACATATAAAAATTTCGTCTCGATTTGAGATCATTTGGTCATCGATTAAGAATAGAGCAAATTTTGGTATGAACGTTTTCTCTCTTCTGGGCAATTTTCTCTTCGACACAAAAAATCTAATAATCATCACCAATATATGACAAAATGCGAACTCGTATACAAGGAGAGCTGGATAGAAAATACTATGTTAGAGAGCTCCAAATTTGATTCTAACCATTGAATGTCGAGATGCAAGACTCAGGAATAACATATTAAAATTTTGTACTGATCAGAGATCATTTGATCATCGATCGACACTTAGAGCAAATTTTTATATTAACGTTTTCTCTATTCTGGGCACTTTTCTCTTTGGCATAAAAAAATCTAATAATCACCACCAATATATGACATAATACAAACTCGTATGTAAGGAAGGCTAGACAAAAAAAAACTAAGTTAGAGAGCTCCAAATCAGATTATAACCGTTGGATGTTAGGAGGCAAGACTTTTCTATTTGGCACAAAAAAATCTAGTAATCACCACCAACATATGACATAATACAAACTCGTATATAAAGAAGGCTGGACAAAAAATACTAAGTTAGGGAGGTCCAAATCAGACTATAATCATTGGATGTCAAGAGGCAAGGCTCAGGAACAATATACTAAATTTTCGTCCCGATCAGAGATCGTTTGGTTATCGATCAAGACTAAAGAAAATTTTGATATGAATGTTTTCTCTCTTCTGGGCAATTTTCTCTTTGGCACAAAAAAATCTAATAATCATCACCAATAAATAACAAAATACGAACTCGTATATAAGGAGCGGTCGATAGAAAATACTATGTTAGAGACCTCCAAATCAAATTCGAACCGTTAGATGTCAAGATGCAAGACTTAGGAATAACATACTAAAATTTCGTTTCGACCAGAGATCGTTTGGTCATCGCTGGAGACTCAGGAGCAACATTATAAATTTCTTCCTAATAAGAGATCGTTTGGTCATCGATCGAGAATAGAGCAAATTTTAACATGAAGGTTTTCTCTCTTTTAGGCACTTTTTTCTTTGCCATAAAAAAATCTAATAATCATCACTAATTTATGACATAATACAAACTCGTATATAAGGAGAGCTGTATAGAAAATACTATATTAGAGAGCTCTAAATCAGATTCTAACCGTTGGATGTAAAGATGCAAGTCTTAGGAACAATATACTAAAATTATGCCTCGATCAGAGATCGTTTCGGCATCGATCGAGACTTAAGCAAGTTTTGATTTAAATGTTTTCTCTCTTCTGGGCACTTTTTTGTTTGACATAAAACAAACTCGTATACAAGGAGAGCTAGGCAGATAATACTATGTTAGAGAGCTCCAAATCAGATTCTAATCGTTGGATGTGAAGAGGCAAGATTCAAGAACAACATACTAATATTTTATCTCGATGAAAAATCATTTGGTAATCCATCGATACTTAAGCAAATTTTGATATGAACGTTTTCTCTCTTCCGGACACCTTTCACTTTGGCACAAAAAAATCGACTAATCATCTCTAATATATGCCGTAATACAAACTCGTATGCATGGAGGGCTAGACAGAAAATACTATGTTAGAGAGTCCCAAATCAGATTCTAACCGTCCCAATCAGAGATCGTTTTATTCTCGATTGACACTAGAGCAAATTTTTGTATGGACGTTATCTCTCATTTGGGAAAATTTATCTTTGGCACAAAAAATCTAATAATCATCAACAATATATGACATAATACAAACTCGTATACAAGAAAAGCTAGACAGAAAATACTAAGTTAGGGTTCTACTATTCAGTTTGTAACCGTTCGATGTCGAGAGGCAAGACTCAGGAACAATATACTAATATTTTGTCACGATCAGAGATTGTTTGCTTATCGATCGAGACTACAATAAATTTTGATATGAATATTTTCTCTCTTTTGGGCACCTTTCTCTTTGGCACAAAAAAATCTAATAATCATCACCAATATATGACATAATACAAACTCGTTTACAAGAAGGGCTAAATAGAAACTAATATGTTAGAGAGCTTTGAATCAGATTTTAACCGTTGGATGTCAAGAGGCAAGAGTCAAGAACAACATACTAAAATTTCGTCCCGATCAGAGATCGTTTGGTCATCAATCGAGCCAAGAGCAAATTCTGATATGAACGTTTTCTTTATTCTAGGGAATTTTCTTTTTGGCACAAAAAAATCTAATAATCATCACCAATATATAAAAAAAATTTCTTAACTCGTATACAAGGAGAGCTAGACAGAAAATACTATGTTAGAGAGCTCCAAATCAAATTCTAACCGTTGGATGTCAAGATACAAGACTCAGGAATAACATACTAAAATTTTGTCCTGCTCAGAGATCGTTTGG
This sequence comes from Erythroxylum guanchezii, assembly GCA_025629825.1. NCBI lineage: Eukaryota > Viridiplantae > Streptophyta > Magnoliopsida > Malpighiales > Erythroxylaceae > Erythroxylum > Erythroxylum guanchezii. The sequence goes on from JAOTAX010014505.1 coordinate 21,343, forward strand.
TAATCGATCGAGATTAGAGCAAATTTTGATATGAACATTTTCTCTCTTCGAGACAATTTTTTATTTGGCACAAAAAAAATCTAATAATCATCACCAATATATGACATAACACAAACTCGTATATAAGGAGAGCTAGACAGAAAATACTATGTTAGAGAGCTCCAAATCAGATTCTAACCGTTGGATGTCAAGATGCAAGGCTTAGGAACAACATACTAAAACATCGTCCCGATAAGAGATCGTATGGTCATCGAATGAAAAATTAGGGCAAATTTTGATATGAACATTTTCTTTCTTCTAGGCATTTTTTCTTTGGTACAAAAAAATCTAATAATCATCACGAATATATGATATAAAACAAATACTTATATAAGGTGGGCTAGATAGAAAATACTAAGTTAGAGAGCTCCAAATCAGATTCTAATCGTTGGATGTCAAGAAGAAAGACTTAGGAACAATACACTAAAATTTAGTTCCAATCAGAGATCGTTTGATCATCGATTGAGACTAGTGCAAATTTTGTTATAAACATTTTCTCTATTTTGAGCACTTTTTTCTTTGGCACAAAAAAATCTAATAATCATCGCCAATATATGCCATAATACAAACTCGTATATAAGGAGGGCTAGACAGAAAATACTATGTTAGAGAGCTTCAAAGCAGATTCTAACTGTTAGATGCCAAGATGCAAGACTTAGGAACAACATACTAAAATTTCTTCCCGTTTCGAGTTCGTTTGGTCATCGAACTAGAGTAGAGAAAATTTTGATATGAACGATTTCTCTCTTTTGGGAAATTTTTTCTTTGGCACAAAAAAAATCTAATAATCAGCACCATTATACGACAATACAAACTCGTATATTAGGAGTGCTAGAAAAAAATACTAAGTTAGAGAGCTCCAAATCAAATTCAACCCGTTGGACGTCAAGAGTAAAGACTCAAGAACAATATATTATAATTTCGTCCCGATCAGAGATCATTTGATCATCGGTCGAGACTATAGAAAATTTTTCTGGGCAATTTTCTCTTAGGCATAAAAAAATCTAGTAATCATCACCAATATATGACAAAATACGAACTCGTAATCAAGGACAGCTAGACAGAAAATACTAAGTTAGAGAGCTTCAAAACAGATTCTAACCAATGGATGTAAAGAAGAAAGACTCTGAAAAAATACACTCAAATTCCGTCCCGATCAGAGATCGTTTGGTCATCAATCGAGACTAGAGAAAATTTTGATATGAACATTTTCTCTCTTCTAGGCACTTTTCCATTTAGCACAAACAAATCTAATAATCACCACCAACATATGACATAATACAAACTCGTACACAAGAAAGGCCAAACAAAAAATACTAAGTTAGAGAGCCCCAAATCAGATTCTAACCGTTGGATGTTACGAGGTAAGACTCAAGAACAATATCCTAAAATTTCGTCCCGATCAGAGATCGTTTGGTCATCGATCGAGGCTAGAGAAAATTTTGATATGAACGTTTTCTCTCTTATGGGCAATTTTCTCTTTGGCACAAAATGATCTAATAATTATCACCAATTTATGACAAAATACGAACTCGTCTACAAGGAGTGCTAGACAGAAAATACTAAGTTAGAGAGCTTCAAATCAGGTTCTAACTGATGGATGTCAAGAGGAAAGACTCAGGAACGATATACTAAAATTTCGTCACAATCAGAGATCATTTGGTCATCGATCGAGACTAGAGTAAATTTTAATATGAACGTTTTCTCTCTTCTGGACACTTTTCTGTTTGGCACAAAAAAATCTAATAATCACCACCAACATATGACATAATACAAACTCGTATACAAAGAAAGCTAGAAAAAAAAAAACTAAGTTAGGGAGCTCCAAATCAGATTCTAACCGCTGGATTTCAAGAGGCAAGACTCAGGAAAAATATACTAAATTTATGTCCCGATCAGATATCGTTTGGTTATCAATCGATACTAGAGCAAATTTTGATATAAACGTTTTCTCTATTCTGGGCAATTTTCTCTTTGACACAAAAAAATCTAATAATCATCACCAATATATAACAAAATACGATCTCTTATACAAGGAGGGCTCGATAGAAAATACTATATTAGAGAGCTCCAAATCAAATTCAAACCGTTGGTTGTCAAGATGCAAGACTTAGGAATAACATACAAAAATTTGGTCCTAATCAGAGATCGTTTGGTCATCGCTAAAGACTAGAGTAAATTTTGATATGACCTAATGCAAACTCGTATAAATGGAGGGCTAGATAGAAAATACTAACTTAGAGAGCGCCAAATCAGATTCTAACCGTCAGATGTCAAGATGCAAGACTCAGGAGCAACATAATAAATTTCATCCTAATAAGAGAACGTTTGGTCATCTATCGAGACTAGAGCAAAATTTGAGATGATCGTTTTCTGTCTTTTAGGCACTTTTTCTTTGACACAAAAAGAATCTAATAATCGTCACTAATATATGACATAATAAAAACTCGTACATAAGGAGGACTGTATAGAAAATACTATGTTAGAAAGCTCTAAATCAGATTCTAACTGTTGGATGTCAAGATGCAAGACTCAGGAACAACATACTAAAATTTTGCCTCGATCAGAGATCGTTTGGTCATCGATCGAGACTTAAGCAAGTTTTGATTTGAACGTTTTCTTTCTTCTGGGAACTTTTCTCTTTTTTTAAAAAAATAACCATCACTAATATAATACAAACTCGTATACAAGGAGAGTTAGGTAGATAATACTAAGTTATAGAGCTCAAATCAGATTCTAATCGTTGGATGTGAATAGGTAAGACTTAAGAAGAACATACTAATATTTCATCTCGATCAGAAATCGTTTGGTAATCGACCCATGCTTAAACAAATTTTGATATAAACGCTTTCTCTCTTCCGGGCGCCTTTCACTTTGGCACAAAAAAATCTACTAATCATCTATAATATATGACATAATACAATCTCGTATACATTTAGGGCAAGACAAAAAAATACTATGTTAGAGAGTTCCAAATCAGATTCTAACCATTCGATTTCAAGAAGCAAGTCCCAAGAACAACATACTAAAATTTCGTCACTATTAGAGATCGTTTGATTCTCGATCGACACTAGAGCAAATTTTTATATGAACGTTACTCTCTTTTGGGCAAATTTCTCTTTGGAACAAAAAATCTAATAATTATCAACAATAAATGATATAATACAAACTCGTATACAAGGGGAGTTAGACAGAAAATACTAAGTTAGACAGCTCCAAATCAAATTCTAGCCGTTGGCTGTCATGAAGAAAGAATCAGGAACAATATACTAAAATTTTATCCCTATAAGAGATCGTTTGGTCTTCAGTCGAGACTAGAGCAAATTTTGATATGACCGTTTTCTCTCTTCTGGGCAATTTTCTCTTTAGCACAAAAAAATCTAATAATCATCACCAATATATGACAAAATAAGAACTTGTACACAAGGAGGGCTAGACAGAAAATACTAAGTTAGAGAGCTTCAAATAAGATTCTAACCGTTGCATGTCAAGATATAAGACTCAGTAACAACATACTAAAATTTCATTCCAATCAGAGATCGTGTGGTCATCGATCGAGACTAGAGCAAATTTTGATATAAACATTTTCTCTTTTCTTGGCAATTTTCTCTTTTGCACAAAAAATCTAATAATCATCACCAATACATGACAAAATAAAAACTCGTCTACAATGAGGGCTACGCAGAAAATACTAAGTTAGAGTTCTACTAATCAGTTTCTAATCGTTCGATGTCAAGAGGCAAGACTCAGAAACAATAAACTAAAATTTTGTCACGATCAGAAATCGTTTGCTCATCGATCGAGACTAGAGCAAATTTTGATATGAATATTTTCTCTCTTCTGGGCAATTTTATCTTTAGCACGAAAAAATCTCATAATCATCACTAATATATGAAAAAAAATGAACTCGTATACAAGGAAGACTAGAAAGAAAATGTTAAGTTAGAGAGCTACAAATCCGATTCTAACCGTTGGATGTCAAGATGTAAGACTCAGGAATAACATACTAAAATTTCATCCCGCTTAAAGATTATTTGGTCAACAATCAAGGCTAGAGCAAATTTTGATATAAACGTTTTCTCTCTTCTGGCAATTTTCTCTTTGGCATAAAAAAATCTAATAATTATGACTAATATATGACATAATACAAACTCGTATACAGGGAGAGCCATACCGAAAATACTATGCTAGAGAGCTCCAAATTCAATTCTAACCGTCAGATGTCTTGAGGCAAGACTCAAGAGCAACATTCTAATATTTCATCTCGATCAGATGTCGTTTGGTAATCGATCGAGTCTTCAGCAAATTTTTACCTGAACATTTTCTCTCTTCTAGGCAACTTTCTCTTTGTCACAAAAAAAATCTAATAATCATCGCCAATTTATGACATAATACAAACTCGTATACAAATAGGACTAGGCAGAAAATACTAAGTTAGAGAGCTCCAAATCAGATTCTAACCGTTGGATGTTAAGATGCAAGGCTCAAGAATATCATACTAAAATTTCGTCACGATCAGAGATTGTTTGGTCATCGACTGAAAATAGAGCAATTTTTGATATGAACGTTTTCTTTCTTTCGAGCAATTTTCTCTTTGGCACAAAAAATGTAATAATTATCACCAATATATGACAAAATAAGAACTTCTATACAAGGAGGGCTAGACAGAAAATACAAAGTTAGAGAGTTTCAAATCAGATTCTAACCGTTGGATGTCAAGAGGCAAGACTCAGGAACAATATACTAAAATTTCGTCCTGATTAGAGATCGTTTGGTTACCGATCGAAACTAGAGCAAATTTTGATATGAACATTTTCTCTCTTCTAGGTACTTTTCCCTTTGGTACAAAAAATTCTAATAATCATCACCAATATATGACATAATACAAACTTGTATACAAGTATGACTTTACAAAAAATACTAAATTAGAGAGCTGCAAATCAGATTCCAACTGTTTGATGTCAAGATGCAAGACTAAGAACAACATACTAAAATTTCGTCACGATCAGATATCGTTTGGTTATCGATCGAGACTAAAGCAAATTATGATATGAACGTTTTCTCTCTTCTGGGCAATTTTCTCTTTGGAACAAAAAAATCTAATAACCATCACCAGTATATGACATAATACAAACTCGTATAAAAGGAGAGCTAGTCAAAAACATTATGTTAGAGAGCCCCAAATAAGATTCTAACCGTTGGATGTCAAGAGGCAAGACTCAAGAACAACATACTAAAATTTCATCTCAATCAGAGGACGTTTGGTAATCGATCGAGGCCTGAGCAATTTTTGATAAGAACATTTTCTCTCTTCTGCGAACTTTTCCCTTTTGCACAAAAAATCTAATAATCATCACCAGTATATGACATAATAAGAAATCGTATAAAAGGCGAGCCAGATATAAAATACTAAGTTAGATAGCTCCAAATTAGATTCTAACTGTTGGATGTCATGATGAAAGACTCAGGAGTAATAGACTAAAATTTCTTCCCGATCAAAGATCGTTTGCTCATTGATCGAGACAAGAGCAAATTTTGATAAGAACATTTTCTCTCTTCTGGGCAATTTGCTCTTAGGCACAAAAAAATCTAACAACCATCACTAATATACGATATAATACAAACTTTTAAACAAAGGAGAGCTAGACAGAAAATACTAAGTTAGGGAGCTCTAAATCAGATTCTCACCGTTCGATGTCAAGATGCAAGATTCAGAAATAACATACTAAAATTTCATCTTGATCAGAGTTCGTTTGGCTATTAGTCGAGACTAAAACAAATTTTGATATGAACGCTTTCTCTATTCTAGGCACTTTTCTCTTTGGCATAAAAAAATCTAATAATCATTACCAACATATAACATAATACAAACTCGTATATAAGGAAGGCTAGATAGAAAATACTAAGTTAGGGAGCTCCAAATCAGATTGCAACTGTTGGATGTCAAGATGGAAGACTCAAGAACAACATATTAAAATTTCGTTACGATCAGAGGTCATTCGGTCATTATCGAGACTCGACCAAATTTTGATATTTTCTCTCTTTTGGGCACTTTTCTCTTTGGCACAAAAAATTCTAATAATCATCACCAATATATGATATAATACAAACTCGTATACATGGAGTACTAGATAGAAAATATTAAGTTAGAGATCTCCAAATTAGATTCTAGCCGTTAGATGTCAAGATGCAAGGCTCAGGAACAACATACTAAAATTCGTCCCGATCAGAGATCGTTTGGTCATCGATCAAGACTAGAGCGAATTTTAATATGAACATTTTCTCTCTTCTGGGCACTTTTCTCTTTGGCACGAAAAAACCTAATAATCATTACTAATATATGACAAAAGACAAACTTGTATAAAAGGAGGGCTAGAAAAAAAATACTATGTTAGAGAGCTCTAAATCAAACTCTAACCGTTGGAAGTCAATAGGGAAGACTTAGGAACAATATATTAAAGTTTCGTCCGGATTAGAGATCGTTTGGTCATCGATCGAGACTAGAGTTGATATGAACATTTTCTCTCTTCTAGGCAATTTTCTCTTTGGCACAAAAAAATCTAATAATCATCACCATTATATGACAAAATACGAACTCGTATAGAAGGAGAGCTAGACCTAAAATGCTAAGTTAGAGAGCTCTAAATCAAATTCTAACCCTTAGATGTCAAGAATCAAGACTCATAAACAACATACTAAAATTTTGCCCTAATTAGAGATCGTTTAGCCATCGGTCGAAACTATAGCAAATTTTGATATTAACGTTTTCTCTCTTCTACGTACTTGTTTCTTTGGCGCAAAAAAATCTAATAATCATCACCAAGTTAGAGAGCTCCAAATCAGATTGTAACCACTGGATATCAAGATGCAAGACTTAGGAACAACATACTAAAATTTCGTCTTGATCAGAGATCATTCGGTCATTGATCGAGAATTGAGGAAATTTTTATATGAACGTTTTCTCTCTTTTTGGCAATTTTCTATTTGGCACAAAAAATTCTAATCATCATCACCAATATATGACATTATATAAACTCGTATACAAGGAGGGCTAGAAAGAAAATACTAACTTAGAGAGCTCCAAATTAGATTCTAACCATTGGATGTCAAGATGCAAAACTCAGGAACAACATACTAAAATTTTGTCCCGATAAGAGATCGTTTGGTTATCGATCGGGACTAGAGCAAATTTTGATATGAACGTTTTCTCTCTTCTTGGCACTTTTCTCTTTGGCACAAAAAATCTATTAATCATCACCAATATATGACAAAATACAAACTCGTATACAAGGAGGGTTAGACAAAAAAATACTAAGTTAGAGAGCTTTAAATCAAACTCTAACCGTTGGATGTCAAGAGGCAAGACTCAGGGCTAAAGTTTCATCCCGATCAGAGATCGTTTGATCATCAATCGAGACTAGAGTAAATTTTGATAAGAAAATTTTCTCTCTTCTGGGCAATTTTCTCTTGGCCACAAAAAAAATCTAATAATTATCACTAATATATGACAAAAAACGAACTCATATAAAAGGAGGGCTAGACAGAAAATACTAAGTTATAGGGCTCCAAATCAGATTCTAATCGTTGGATGCCAAGAAACAAGACTCAGAAAAATCGTACTAAAATTTCATCCCGATCAGAGATTGTTTGGTAATCGATGAAGACTAGAGCAAATTTTGATATGAACGTTTTCTCTCTTTTGAGCGCTTTTCTATTTGGTACAAAAAAATCTAATAATCATCACTAATATATGATATAATATAAACTCTTATATAAGAACGGTTAAGCAAAAAATTCTATGTTAGAGAGCTCCAAGTCAGAATCTAACCGTTGGATGTCAAGTTGCAAGACTAAGGAACAACGTACTAAAATTTCGTCCCGATCAGAGATTGCTTGGTCATTGATCAAGAATAAAGCAAAATTTGATATGAACTTTTTCTCTCTTCTGCTTTTCTCTTCGACAAAAAAAAAATGATAATCATCACCAGCATATGACATAATACAAACTCCTATACAAGGTGGGCTGGACAGAAAATTCTAAGTCACAGAGGCCCAAACTAGATTCTAACTGTTAATTGTCATGATACAAGATTGAGGAACAACATACTAAAATTTCGTCCCGATCAGAAATCGTTTAGTCATTGATCGAGACTGGAGCAAATTTTGACATGAATGTTTTCTTTATTCTAGGCAATTTTCTCTTTGGCCCAAAATAATCTAATAATAAAAACCAATATATGAAAAAAAATAAGAACTCGTATGCAAGGAGGGCTAGACCTAAAATACTAAGTCAGAGAGCTCCAAATTAGATTCTAACCGTTGAATGTCAAGATGCAAGACTCAGGAACAACATACTAAAATTTCGTCCCGATCAGAGATCATTTGGTCATCGATCGAGAATAAAGCAAATTTTGATATGAACGTTTTCTCTCTTCTGGGCACCATTCTCTTTGCCAAAAAAAAATCTAATGATCATCACCAATATATGACATAATACAAACGCGGATAAAGGAGGGCTAGACAGAAAATACTATGTTAGAGAGCTCCAAATTAGAATCTAACCGTTGGATGTCAAGTTCCAAGACTAAAAAATAACATATTAAAAATCTAATAATCATTACCAATATATTTTCTGTCTTTTGCTCACTTTTCTCTTTGGCATATACTAAAAATCTAACCGTTGAACGTTATCTCTCTTTTGCGCACTTTTCTCTTTGGCACAAAAAATCTAATAATCATTACCAATATATGACATAATACAAACTCATATATAAGGAGGGATAGAAAGAAAATACTATTTTAGAGAGCTCCAAATCAGAATTGAACCGTTAGATATCAAGTCGCAAGACTAAGAAACAACATAATAAAATTTCGTCCCGATCAGAGATCGTTTGGTAATCGATCGAAACTAGAGCATATTTTAATATGAACTTTTTCTTTCTTCTGAGCAATTTACTCTTTGCCAAAAAAAAATCTAATAATCATCACCAATATATAACATAATACGAACTCGTATACAAAGCGGGTCTGACAGAAAATACTATGTTAGAGAGCTCCAAATTAGGTTCTAACCGTTGGATGTCAAGATGTAAGACTTAGGAACAACATGCAAAAATTTCGCCTCGATCAAAAATCGTTTGGTCATCGATCAAGACTAGAGTAAATTTTGATATAAACGTTATCTCTATTCCGGACACTTTTCTCTTTGGCACAAATTACCACCACTATGAAAGTTATCTCCTCTAGGCAATTTTCTCTTGGAAATAAAAAATGTAATAATCATCACAAATATATGACAAAATAAGAACTCGTATAGAAGGAGAGCTGAACAAAAAATACTATGTTAGAGAGATCTAAATTAGATTTTAACTGTTGGATGTCAAGATGCAAGACTCAGGAACAACATACTAAAATTTCATCCCGATTGGAGATCCTTTGGTCATCGATCGAAACTAGAGCAAATTTTGATATCAACGTTTTCGCTCTTCTAGGCACTTTTCTCTTTGGCACAAAAAAATCTAATAATCATCACCAACATATGACATAATTTAAACTCGTATATAAGGAGGGCTAGACAGAAAATACTTTGTTAGAGAGCTCTAAATCAGAATCAAACCGTTAGATGTCAAGTTGCAAGACTAAGGAACAACATACTAAAATTTCGTCCCAATCAGATATTGTTTGGTCATCGATCCAGACTAGAGCAAAATTTGATATGAACGTTTTCTCTCTTCTGGGCATTTTCTCTTTGACAAAAAAAAATCTAATAATAATCACCAATATATGACATAATACAAACTCGTAAAAAAGGAGAGCTAGACAGGAAATGCTATGCTAGATTGCTCCAAATCAGATTCTAACAGTTTGATGTCAAGATGTAAGACTCAGGAACAACATACTAAAATTTGTTCCAATCAGAAATCGTTTGGTCATCGATCAAGACTAGAGCAAATTTTGATATGAACATTTTCTCTCTTTTGGGAAATTTTCTCTTTGGCACAAAATATTCTAGTAATCATAACCAATATATGACAAAATAAGAACTCGTACACTAGGAGGGATAGACCTAGAAAACTAAGTTGTAGAGCTTCAAATCAGATTCTAACCGTTGGATGTCAAGATTGAAGACTTAAGAAGAACTTACTAAAATTTTGTCCCGATCAGAGATCGTTTGGTCATCGATCGAGACTAGAGAAAATTTTGATATGATCGTTTTCTCTCTTCTTGGCAGTTTTCTCTTTGAAAAAAAATATAATAATCATTGCCAATATAAGACATAATACAAACTCGTATATAAGGAAGACTACACAAAAAATACTATGTTAGAGACTTCCAAATCAGAATCTAACTATTGGATGTCAAGTTGCAAGACTAAGGAACAACACAATAAAATTACGTCCCGATCAGAGATCGTTTAGTGATCGATCAAGACTAAAGTAAATTTTGATATGAACATTTTCTCTCTTCTGGGCAATTTTCAGTTTGACAAAAAAAAACTAATAATCATTACTAAATTATCACAAAATACGAAGTCGTATACAAGGAGAGCTAGACAGAAAATATTAAGTTAGAGGGCTCCAAGTCATATTCTAACCATTAGATGTCAAGATGCAATACTCAGGAACAACATACTAAAATTTTGTCACGATCAGAGATCGTTTGGTCATCGATAGAGACTAGAGTAAATTTTTATATGAACGTTTTCTTTCTTATGTGCACTTTTCTCTTTGGCACAAAAAAATCTAATAATCATTACCAATATAAGACATAATAAAAACTCGTATACAAAGAGGACTACAAAGAAAATACTATGTTAGAGGGCTCCAAATCAGAATTTAACCATTGGATGTCAAGTTGCAAGAGTAAGGAACAATATACTAAAATTTCGTCCCGATCAGAGATCGTTTGGTCATTGATCAAGATTAGAATAAATTTTGACATGAATATTTTCTCTCTTATGGGCACTTTTCTCTTTAGCACAAAAAAATAAAATAATCATCACTAATATATGACATAGTACAAACTCGTATACAAGGATGGTTAGATAGAAAATACTAAGTTGGAGAGCTTCAAATCAGATTTTAACCGTTTGATGTCAAGATGCAAGACTCAGGAACAATATACTAAAATTTTGCCCCAATCAGAGATCGTTTGGTCATCGATCGAGACTAAAGCAAATGTATTTTGGATTGAAAGAAATCTAGAAGACATTATAAATGATTGAGGAATCAAGAAGGAAACAATCTTCAATATGATTGAGACATTAAAAATGAAGATTATGGGAGATTTGATTAAATGTA
>JAOTAX010014515.1:0-12514 GCA_025629825.1 Erythroxylum guanchezii
GGATATTTGTGGCGTAGCAATTGAGAATTTAGGGATCGAAAACAAATGAACAAGAAGATAACAAAGATAAAGAAACAGAGAAGCCATAAACATAGAAAGGTTTTAGAGAGAGAGAATCAGTTATTGTTATTCGTTATTTCTCTTCTCTGCCTCTAACGAGTAACGACTATATTAACGACCATAATAACCGTTGATGGCCAGCCAATTGTAACGAACAAGTGTCCCATATACACGATAACGTTTCACTTAATTACAATGATATGTCTTATATCTACACAATCACTCATCAGCTCCCTAGCTTTTATCATTTTCCTTCTCCTCAAGAACCTTGTCCATAAGGTTTACATCTGGAAAACGTTGTTGAATATTATACAGATATTCCCAAGATACGTCGTTGTCCTTCCAAGAAGACCATTATCCTAATATCTGCACAGTTGGTCAATTATTACGATTTACCAATCTTCGATCAAGACCGTAATTAGTATACAAAGCGTTGAATACAGAGATGAAGGTAATAATGGTGATATGATTTCAGAATCAGATACCATACGTTTCAATTGTGAAACGAAGAAGGTAGGGTGAATCCTAGAGTCAACTGGTAAATCAAGTTTGTATGCGACAGGTCCTATCCCACGAAGGATCTTGAAGGGACCATAGAACAACGCTGCTAACTTCTGCAAATAGGCATTTTTTAAAACAGACTTTAGGGTTGCAACTTTAAGTATACGTAATCTCCAACAAGAAAGGTTCTTTCAGTACAACGTTGATCAACAATTTGTTTCATTCGGATTTGTGTTCGATGTAAATGAAAACGCAAAATATTAACCATCGCTTCCTTATCCAACAAAACTTGATCAATGGCTAAAATAGAAGAATTACTTGCTAAGTATGGAGTGTAAACAGGAGGCGGAAAGTCATAGATTGCTTTGGAAAGGAGTGACGTTTATTGCCAAATAAAAAGTTGTAACACCGTTCTGTCAAGGATAACCATCTACTCCAATTTGTGGGATAGACGGAAATCATACACTGAAGATATGTTTCCAGCATATGATTGAGAACCTCTGTTTGTCTGTTAGAATGATATGTTTGTAATATATAGTACAGACCTTATTACGTATCTCGGATGTACATAAAAAGATTAAAAATAAAGGTAATATAGAATACCTAATTTTGGTTCCAACCCTGATTGCAATACCAATTCCGAACTCCAAACGATCACGAATCTTCCGGGATCTTTACGAAAAATGTTTACCGAGACACGAGCTAAGTCTTTCTACAGTTTTCTTAATACGTAAGCTCTCTTAACGGGTTAGAGTTTCCTTATGCTTACACTTGATATGAGCAACTGCAGGAGACCTTAACCATTATATAGCTTCCATATCAAACTTCCCCATCACAAGGCCGATATGGGTCCGATCCATAATAATTGGGAACCATTTTCTACTTGAACTTCGACCCATTAATCTATATCATTTATTGGGCTATTTTATTATCTTTCTGGATCAAATTATGTAACTTAACCGATAATTTATTTAAAAACCAAAAAATGCAATTAATAATTGTCCAACTTTACGGGAAAGGACAAAATTGTCCAACAATCTCTCTTTTGGACAAGCATTAATTGCAATTTTAACTCTAATTTAAAAACAGTTTAAAAAACTCGGTTAAGCCATATTACTGTATTAGTCGACTAAGTTTTAAAAACAAAACATTTGATCCAAAGATAATGAAAGTCCATCATTCTATCCTGCAAGGCTTTCGATACCAAAAAGTATCAGATACATTTGTTATGTGTAACACAAATCCAATACAATCACATATATCTAATACCTTACTAACATGAATGGGATTAATGAGGTGTGGCAAACTAGGATGATACCTTTATGTTCTAAATTATATCATTTTCATTTGTAAGTCTCGATTTCTTCAACTTTATATTAAATTGCATATGCTAAACTGCATTAGAAAAATCATGTTTTCTCTCACCGAATGCTAAACAGCATTAGAGAAAACTTGTTTCCTCCAACCAAATGTTAAACTACATTGAAGAAAACCTTTATATTCTCCAACTGAATGCTAAACTGTATTAGAAAACCTTTATGAGATTAAAAACTTATATCCCCCTATGTCATGTCAAATTCATGGATATCTATACTAAAACTGTATGCGTCTAAATGACATAAACATAAGGTCAATCTATATATATGCCCAATGACCTTTAAATGCTTAAGATCGACACAAATCTCAAGACTTTCATATATATTATGACAATATATGACAACACGTATTACTGAGGATAAACAATGATCATCTTTATTGATAAACCATCATACTATCATAATACATCAAAATGTACAAATATACATGGAGCAAACATAACGATCCCCTAACTAATATTATCTAAAGACGTCAAACCCATACTGTATACTTGTGTCATAAACACAAGTGGGGGAAGTCTTTTAGTTAAGGATCGACTTACAGTTCCTCAGTCTTTAAATGCTCCAAACCTTAATGTCACCTTTTCATATCAACACTTTTATGACCAAATAATTGATCTCTAAATGTTAAGATGTTGTGATATTCTTTGTTGTTATTAAACAACACAGCAAGAAGATTATCACAGTATAATCAAATGGGTCTAGCCACTAAATCAACCGCAGACAATTCAGAAATCAAGTTTATGAACTAAATCGTCTGTGAAGCAGCCCCATAACATGCACTATGCATGTTAGCCGAGGAAGTTAGTCGTGTCTTCTTAGAGTCTAGATCCTCTGTCCAATTTTACTCTGTCTTATTTTGTCTCATGAAATCTCAGCCATTTATTTTGTGGGCTCTATGCGGGTCCCATGCGGGTCCCACATGAATAGATGGCTGAGATTTATTGGACACAATAAGACACCATAATATTGGACAGGAGATCTGAACTCGTCTTCTTAACACACTTCCATAACATTATACCATCTGCAAAGTTAAAGCAATAACCTTAAGCAGACTTTCGATCATCCGGACACATGGTTAAAATCTTACTCTGAATTCCCTATGAGGTTTAGTTTATTGACTTTTCTATATGTCAACATGTAATCCTTAATTCCCTTTAGTACCTCAACGCTCGCTAGACAGCATTCAAATCGTCTACAACTGGATTAACCAGGTATTGACTAAACAGTCAAACAAGGAATCCAGTGTCCTACCTAGTACATAGCCGAGCATACATTAGGCTATCAACCATACTAGAATACGAAACATTTGTCATAACCTCTCTCTTTACTTTATTCTTTGGACATTGTACTAAAGATTATCTCTCACTATGAGAAATAAGTGCTATGACAGGTTTACTGTTAACCGTATTAAACCTTTGTAACATAAACTCAATATATGCATTCTATGAGAGGTCTGATGAGTGTTGAGATCTGTCTTAGGGAATCTGAATACTTATGACAGAAGATGCTACACCAAGGTCCTTCATGTCAGAGTTTTTGACTAAAAGTTGCTTAACCTCATACAGCATGGTCAAGTAATTTGACGTGAGTAATATATCATCTACATGCAGTAATAGGAAGATAACTTTGCTCCCCTTGACCTCATAGTACAAGCATCTTTCTAACTTTATTTTCCATGAAGCCGAAAGAGGCCACAACCTCATCAAATGTAAGGTATCACTTTTAGGAAGGTTTGATGTAAACCATATATTGATCTACATAACGCGTAAACCATGTCAGTTCCTTCTGAATCCTGAAATCTTTCAGATTGTACCATATAGACCACTTTATAAAGTTCTTTATTCAGGAAAGTGGTTTTGACAACCATCTGATGTAATTCTATATCCTCACGAACTGCAGTTGCCTTAATCAATCAAAATATATCCTACGAGGATACAAGAGAAAAGGTAACATAAAGTCAACCTTTCTCTCTGAGTGAACCATTAGGCAACTGAGCAAGCCTATAAATCGCAGACGATAACCTGAAATCCTTTAGGTCTTTAAACTTCATTTACAACTGACGAGTTTGCGGTTCCACTATAAATCAACTAGCTCCTAGACCTTACTATGCTCCATAGATTTCATCTCGTTATTCATTGCATCCCACCACGCATCCATATTGGGTCCAGAAATAACTTCTGTAAAAGTAACTCGATCCTTAACATATCTAATAACATAGTTCATTATACCTGATAGATTATGTAATCAAATGGGATAGCAGGTCGTCTCACTCTAGTGGATTTACTTAATTGTATTAAATCTTGTACCCCCAGGAACTTCTTTGTGTATAGGTATGGGCTCCTGTTCCTGTACAGGCATGGTATAAAGACCTAGATCCAACGGATCTAACTGTATGAGTAGCGGTTACATGATAACTATAGTATTCGCCCTGCTATTATCCGAAGGGTCAATAGGGCCAACCATCATCATAGACATTGTATTCCAGAAACTTAGCTGTCTGTGATTCTACTATTTTGGTCCCTCCTTCTTTACAGTAAAAGTTGTAGTCTTAAAGTGGTCAATATATCTTACTAAATAGCAATGAACGGAGCGAGCATGCAATCTTGCTTCATAAGGATTATACTACCTCAGTAGGGCAGCCTCATACACGAATGTATGCAAGGCTAGGTTTCCAAACTGTTAAATAATTATATAGATTAGTCCTGCTCTGCATTGACTTCTTCAAGTCCTTTAGGCTATAGTTATGTCATTCGGCAACACACTATTTTGCTCAGAACTACTCGGCATAGTTAATTAAGTCACTATTCCAACCGATTCCATATATCTAGCAAACGAACATTTTAAAGTCCTAAAACACCATGTTTTCCATGATATTCTCCTTTACGGTCAAACCTGACTATCTCGATGAATTTTTCCAATTGATTCTCAACCTTTAGTCTTTAAGTAAGAACACATGATTGTAATGGGAATAATCATCAATAAATATCAGAATACATTTGGAATTGCACAATGCAGCTGTATAAGGTTTACCGATATCTTTATGTATGAGACTCAACAAGTCAAAAGCATGAGTTGATCTCAATATCCTTATTAGTTAACTTACCCCTACAACAGTCAACACATGTTCCTGATGGTCTTAGTCATTCCTTTTAAACCTCATACTACTGGTTTCTTTATGTCCCTAGGACCTTTATCAGTACTGGTTTGACCAACTTCAGCATGTCGAGAATATTTAAATTTTCTACCTTTGAACTCAGTGGGTTTTATCTTTGTTTTCCCTTAAACTGCTTTGAGGGCTATAGGAGCAGTAAGCTTGAGTTTCTCCTCCTCAGTAATGCAATGGGCTATCAAAGCATTGAAATCCCAACATCTTCAATCTACTTCGAAGATAAATCATTCTCGATATGTACTCCATTACACTATGAAGATAAATCATTCTCGATATGTACTCCATTACTCCCCTTTTCTCCCGTATACCTTATGGAGAATAATTCTTTCATCAAGGCAATTGTTTCAATACAAGATGAGACTGTGTACCTCTGGGAGACACTATTAAGAAACTCCTTCATTTTGTCTGTGTCTGGAAGTCCACTTAGCAGATGGTTAGGAATGGGTCTCCTAATGGTCATCAAATATAATCTATTAGACCGATCCCAGGTTTCATAGGTTGCTTTATGAGTTTTCAAGCTCATGGAAGTAAATGGAGATGACCTATTCATCCGTATGGTCATATCAGCCACATCTATCTCTATAACATTCAATACATCCTCCGTCTACTTCTTTGTATTGAAACTGGTCAGGGTTTTAATGGTGACATTGATTTTGTTTTCTGAAAAGGTGACTTCAAGATGATAATATTTAAATCAGCAAAAATGTAGGACAACATTGATACTCAAAGCCATTGAATAGTATCTTTACTAAAAATTCGGTCACATATATTATGAAACACCTTTGGGTTGAATATTATGTAACTAGACCTTCACACATAAAAGCGATCAGAGTACAAACCATCAACTTTTATGATATTACAATCTTTGGGCAAATAGATCACTTAAGCAATAGCTTTCCTCTATCTAATGTTTTTATGCACATCTCAAAATGTTATGTAAGGCCAATATCTTTGGGCAGAATAACCAAACATAAAATCAGAGAAATCCCCCAACATGCAAGTAGAACAATTCAAAATACTGATTTGAAATGTCACTTTAATGACTATATTCTCATCATCACTCAGAAAGTCCACAAACATAAGGGATGCATTTTTATGTTATCCTCACATTCTTTATGGACATATTGTATGTGACAATGTAACATCAAAAATGCAAAAAATCCGAATGCAAAGTCTTTTTATCACACACTTGTGTTGAAGACATTCTCTGAAAACTTCATTTGAGACTTTCATAAAAGAAAAATCTCAATAGAGTGACTATTGTGCGTCACCGAACACTTAACTGACCACCTGAGACATGAAAACCTCATGTATCTCTCTCATGGCAAGTTCGTTGCACAAAAATTTACTCAAAAATAGCTTCAGAATGTCTTAATTCCTTTTCCGATCGACTATCATGCAATCCTAAACACTGAACATGAGACCCGAGACACAACATCCTCATGTATCTCCCACGTGTGATATCTAAAGCATAAAAATTCAATCGAATCGGATTCAGAATACCGTAATTCCTTTTTCTAGAGTTAAACTTTAATTTATTACTAATGTAATAAATTGAGGAAAATGAAAAAACTTACTTTATAAATTTCCCAGACGTAGAAACTGACCCAAAAACCCCCCGGGGAACCCTTACAGGAAATCTAAAATTTTTGTGTTCTTTTCAGAAATGCTCTGTAGCTCCGCCAACGAGCGTCAAATGCGTCTGCTGCATGCACGTCATGCGCACCCACGCACAGATGCACATCCACTATACGGTGAGTGTGGTCCAGCGTGCCACGTGGTCGGCCCACCATCCCACGATCGTGGGAGCGTGGGTCGCGAGTTGCGTGTGGACACGCGTCCGTCGCTTCATGGAGCGACATGTCGGAATGCGATTGGCGCGTGCATCGCACGCGTTAGTCATACGCCGACTCTCCGCGCTACTATACCGAAGTCTGGGACTCCATGTTTTGCCCCGTTCATCCCGTTTTCTAACCATTTTTCATAGCTAGCCTTATGTATACCACTTTTACGCAATCATATACGTAGAAAAAACTGAAAAACGATTAAAAAACGAAGAAAAACCATAAGAGATGAAAAATTGAAAAACTTTCATTTCTGGCAATCCGTTCACATAACCGCTTTAATTGCACACATAATACGTAGTATAGACCTTATTACGTACCTCGGATCTACATGAAAGGATTAAAAACGAAGGTAATGTGGAATATCTGATTTCGGTTCTATCTCTAATTCCGATGTCGATTCTAAGCTCCAAACGATTACGAATCTCTTGAGACTTTTACAGAAAGTGTTTACCGAGATACGGGCTAAGTCTTTCTACAATTTTTTCAATAAGTAAGCTAACTTAACGGGTTAAAGTTTCCTTATGCTGATGATTGATATAAGCAATTGTAGGAAAGACCTTAACCTTTATATAGCTTCCATATTAGGCTTCCTCATCACAAGGTCGATATGGGTCTAGTCCACACTAATTGGAACCTATTTTTTACCTAAACTTCGACCCATTAATTTAGATCATTTATTGGGTTACTTTATTATCTTTATCTGAATTAAATTACGTAACTTAATCGATAATTTATTTAAAAACAAAAAAATGCAATTAACAGTTGTCCAACTTTATAGAAAATGACAAAATTGTCCACCAATGTCATCAAATATTGTTGCTTAACTCCTTGTAGACAAAACAATTCTTTTCAAAAATTATTTCTAAAGATCGCATCTCTATCACTAACAATTGTCTGTGGCATACTATGTAACTTAAAAATATGATCATGAAAACTTTCATAACTTTTTCTATAGTGTAAGGATGGCGTAGAGGGAGTAAATGTGCATACTTGCTCATCCTATAAACAGCAGAGAAAATCACAAAATAGCCCTACGACAATGGAAAACCTTCAACGAATACATGCTAATATCAGTCCATACCCGCTGAGGGATAGGTAAAGGCTGAAGTAACCCAAGAGAAGCAGTATTTTCATTTTTATTCTGTTGACAAAACTTCATATTTACGCACCAAGTCTCTAAAGTCTCTCTATTTTTTTGCCAGAAAAAATATGCACTCGACCTCTTATACATTCCCAGCCACCCAGAATGTCCTCCATGGGCAGTAATATGTGATAGATAAATCAATTTGTTGAAAAGGTGTCGAGTTCCCCACCACAAATCATTCCTTACATCGTAAAATATCAGCTGTCCATCAATAGATCATTCCTTTATATTCTCCCTGTGTATCTTCTGAATTAGTTTCTGAATAGTTGAATCTTGATGCCAACTGTCCTTGATTTTATAGAGTAATCCTGTGTTTACTTACAAGATGGTCAAGGCAAATAGCTCCGCACTAGACACTCTTGATAAGGAATCTGCAAGAGAGTTATCGACAAAATCAAAATCCAATAATTTTGGAAGCCAATTCTGTTGAAAGGGGTTGTAATTTTTTGATCCATCAAGTATTTCTGACTTCGATGATCGTTTTGTACCATAAAATGTCTCCCAGTTAAATAATGAGACCATTACTTCCTTGCCATGACTAAAGCTACAAATTCTTTTTCATAAACGGAGAGATGTTTGTATTTATTGGACAACATTTTACTCACAAATGCTATGGGATGATTTTCCTACATAAGTACTGCGCCAATTCCTTCGCCACTCATGTCAGCTTCGACCACGAACTCTTTCTTAAAGTCAAAAAGAGCCAGCACTGGAGTCGTCGTTAAAGCCTGCTTCATAGCCAAAAATGCTATTGATGCCTCATCTGTACGGTGTAAAGATTCCTTCTTTATCAAATTGGTTAAAGGTTTGCTAATCCGTCTATAACCCCTAATAAATCTTCTATAATAAACGCACAGGCCCAGAAATCCTCTGAGTTGTCGAACATTTTGTGGAAGGGGCCAAGCTGACATCGCTTGAATCTTTTGAGGGTCCGTGAATATGCCATTTCCATTGATGATATGCCTAAATACTCCATTTAAGGAACCCCAAAGGAACACTTAGACAACTTAAAGTATAATTGTTGTTCTCTTAAAGTCACCAACACCAACTGTAAATGCTTCAAGTGCAGATGAAAGGATTGACTATATATTAAAATATCATAAAAAAGCACAAGCATGAACTTTCGCAAATACACCTTGAAGAACTAATTCATTAAACTTTGAAATATTGCCGGCGCATTCATCAACCCTCGAAAGGCATTGTAAGAAATTCGTAATGCCCTTCATGGATTCTAAAAGTCGTTTTATAAATGTCATCTTCATGCACTCTTATTTGATGGTATTCAGCCTAACATCTAGCTTCGAAAAACATTATGCACTATTTAACTCATCGAACAATTCTTCCACCAAAGGAATAAGAAATTTATTCGTTATGGTGCATTGATTAAGGGAACAGTAGTCGACACAAAATCGCCGTCATCCATCCTTCTTTTTAATCAAGAACACCGAAGCTGAGAAGGGCTGACGTTTTGTCGAATGATTCCTTGTCGCAGCATATCTTCCACCAATTCATCTACTATGCATTTCTATATTCTAAAGTATCTATAAGGCTGAAGATTTACAGCGTCTGTCCCTTCCTTCAATGGTATTCCATGATCATGGAATCGAGATGGAGGTAATCTTCTTGGTTCTTTAAAGACATCACTAAATCATTTTAATAGTTTTTGTAGTTGTTCATGAAATTTATCGAGTAAGGCTATGATATTTGTTCCCACCCGCGAGTTTCTCAATTTCACCTGTTGTTTAACTTTTCCTTCAGTACAACCCTCTTAATGCATCACCATAAAACAACAAATAACCTCCTTGTCCTTTCTGACTTTTGCTAATTTCTTCTCAGGTATTCCCACCAAGTTTCTGTATCCTTCGCTTGCCAACTCCATCCCTTCAACATTCCAACAAAACTTCACAGTTCATTTTGGTAATTGAACACTATGTCATTCAACATGGGCAACCAATGAACCCCTAACACCATATTTGTCCCGCCTATGTCAATCAACAAAGCATCTGTACAAAATTCCCTACCTCCCATTTGCCACTTTGGATTTCGACATACATGGTTGCATCTTAAGTTTATCCCTCCTCGTAACCACCATGGATAACTCCTTCACTTCTTCCAACTACTTTCCAATTCTGGATGTTAAACTTTTATCCACAAAATTATACATACTTCCCCTATCTACCAGAATATGAATTACATTCCCTTCAATCATACCTTGCACCTTAATTTGTTTATATTTCATTTTATGGCTTGCAAGGATATGATGGGCAACTCCTCTTCTTCAGCTTCATCAACTTCCTTATTCTACACCTCTTCTTCTACCACATACATCTGCAACATTTTCTTCTCGCACTTATGACCAGGGATGTATTTTTCTTCACACCAAAAACACAACTCCTTAGCCCTTCGATCATCTAATTCTTTACTAGAATCAGTCTTGCTCCATTTCAATTCCTTGTCTCCCTTCTGATTTCTTCGCACAGGAGTAGGCAACAAACCCTGTGAGGATTTTAATGCATTCACTGAATTTCCAATATAATTCGAACCTCTATGATGAAATCTTCCCGTCATTCCACAATGTACAGCCGCCATTTCACGTTTCATCGCCAAATCATATGCTTGTTGAAGAGTTTTGGGATTCCACAACTTCACTAGATATTAAATCCCCCTTTTAAAAACATACTTATAACCAAATGAGGTTCTGGCACCACCAATTTTTGTAATAACATATCAAACTCAGCACAATACTCCTTCACAGTTCTCTTCTGCCTCAATTCCTTCAATTCCCCTACCGAATCTTCAAAAACTACCTCTCCAAACCTCTGTTCCAACGTCAAAAGATACTCATCCAAACTAGGAGGATCTCTGGTTAATCTATTCCTCACATACGACTCATGCCAAGATAACGCCTCCCCCTTCAAGTACATCGTAGCCAAGCCCACCTTCAACCTCTCTGGTGTCCTATCCAATATAAAAAATTGCTCACACTTAAAGAACTAAACTTGCAAATTTTCACCTTTAAACATTGGTAACTCTATCTTACCACACCGCGTAGGAACAGTGTCACTCCCCCCATAATAACCGTCTCCATTTCCAACTTCAGGAACCCTCAAATCGACATTTCCTCTTACACCATGGTTGCCATTTTCTTTTCGGTATAGGTGAGTAATCCACTCTTTCAATTCTCGAATGCTTCGTTCATGCCTTATCTCTAACTCGTGCATCTGATTGTGCAGTCGCGACGTCTACTACAATCAAGGATCTCATCTCTGGTACCAATTTATGTTATGAATATTTGTGGCGTAGCAATTGAGTGTTGGTTTTTTTTACTTGGAGAAGACTTTCTCAATTTTTATTGAATAGAAGCTTGTCTGTTTATACAGTTTTTTTCTAACTAAAATTTAAAAACAGATAATATCTAATCTAAATCAGCATAAAATAAAATCTAAACTTAAAGAAAATATTCTGATAATATTTTTGACTGTTTCAAAGTCACCTGTTCAACACTCCTCCTTGACTTTGATACTACAAACTCCAAGCATCTTTTTTTTTCTTTTTCGTTTGTGCTCCCATAATTTCGCTGTTAGGCTAGGCATGATGCTGCAAATAACTCCTCCTCTTCAAGTTGATTGTTTACAACTTGTTTGGCGTCTCTCACTTTTTGTTGTGCGTAATTTTTTTCTCAATGTGGGCATGATGGATATGAATTATCTTTGTTTCTGTTGTTGTTGTTGTTGTCGATCTTGTTGAAACTCTTGTTTTTGTCTCCTTCTGAATTTTTTTTTTGTGCATCCTGACTTGAGTCATTGTAGGATTTGTTGGCAAATCCAAAATGTCGACGTGTGGTTTTTGATTTGTGGTGTGGGAAAGCGTAGAATGGGTTATGGGTAGGATTTGTTGGCAAATCCAGAATGTCGACGTGTGGTTTTTGATTTGTGGTGTGGGAAAGCGTAAAATGAGTTATGAGTTATAGGTTTGTAGGCTTAAAGGTCCCCTAAGATCAAGAGAGCTCTGATACCAATTGTTGGCTTTGAACAAAGGACAAAAACAAATATAAAATAAGGAAACTCATGAACAATAAAAAACGAAACAAGACCTTGCAGAGATACATTATTCAACGTAGAAACAGTGCCTTTTATAGGCTACATACTCAACAAACTAACACCATATCCTCACTTTGTACTAAACTCTATCTAAACTAAATCATGATCTGGACTCTATCTAAAGTAAAACTTGACTTATTCAACTATAAAGAAAAAGACTAAGGGCCCGTTTGGTTGAGCTTTTATCAGTAGAGCTTTTGTCAGTAGAACTTTTCTGAGAAGAGCTTTTTTTAAAAACTAGTTGACTGTTTGGCTGTCAATTAAAAAAACAGCTTTTTTAAAAGAGCTTCATTCAGTAGACTGTTTGGAAACAT
>JAOTAX010014533.1:0-12512 GCA_025629825.1 Erythroxylum guanchezii
CAATTTTCTTAAAGCACAAAAACATCTCTAACACAATTCATATACAAAAACACTCATTTCATTTCATTTTAATATTTTTAAATTTCACTAAAAGATCGAGGTCCAACAATTAAGACCTTTATGAACTGGTCTACATGGTATAACCTGAAGGATTCCAGGATCCAAATAAAACTGATATGGTTTACAAGTTATGCAAATCAATATATAGTTTACATCAAACCTTCCAAAAGTGATACCTTACATTTGATGAGGTTGTGGCCTCTTTTAGCTTCATAAAAAAAAGTTAGAAAGATTCTTGTACTATGGAGTCAAGGGGAGCAATGTTATCTTCCTTTTACTGTAAGTGGATGATACATTGCTCACGTCAAATTAGTTGACCATATTGTATGAGGTTAACCAAATTTTGGTCAAGAACTTTGACATCTGATGTAGAATCTTCTATCCTAGGTATTCAGATGCACTAGCACATATCTCAACACTCATCAAAACTTTCATAGAATGCATACATTGAGTATGTGTTACAAAGGTTTAATACAGTTAATAGGAAACCTGTTATAGCACCTGTCTCTCAAAGTGAGAGATAATCTTTAGTACAGTATCCAAAGAATAAAATAAAGAAAGAGGTTATAAGGAATGTTCCATAATCTAGTACGGTGGATAGCTTGACGTATGCTCAGCTATGTACTAGGTAGGACATTGCATTTACTGTTTGACTATTTGGTCAATATTTGGTTAATCTAGTTGTACACCATTGGAATGTAGTCTAGTGAGTGTTGAGATACTAAAGTGAATTAAGGATTATTTGTTGATATATAGAAAAATCAACAGACTGAACCTCGTAGGGAATTCAGATTTAGATTCTAACTATGGGTCTAGATGATTGAAAGTTCACTTAAAGTTATAGTTTTAAGTTTACAGATGGTATAAAGTTGTAGAAGTGTGTCAAGAAGACATATATAACTTCCTCAACTATGCATGCAGAGTGCATGCTATGAGGTTGCTTCATAGATGGTTTAGCTTAGAAACTTAATTTCTGAGTTATCTGTGGTTAACTCAGTGGCTAGACCCATTTGGTTATACTGTGGGTTTTAGCAATTAAAGATCAATTATTTGGTCATAAAAGTGTTGATATGAAAAGGTAACATTAAAGTTTGGAGCATTTAAAGAATGAGGAATTGTAAGTTGATCCTTTAACTAAAGGACTTTGCCCACTTATGTTTATGACACAAGTATAAAGTATGGGTGTTTTGATGTCTTTAGACACTGTTAGTTTGGGGATCGTTATATTTGCTCCATATACATTTGTACATTTTGATGTATTATGATAGTATGATGGTTCATTAATAAAGATGATCATTGTTTATCCTCAGTAATACGTGTTGTCATACATTGTCATAATACATATAAAAGTTATAAGATTTGTGTCGATCTTAAGAATTGAAAGGTCATTGGGCATATATACAGATTGACCTTGTGCCTATGTCATTTAGACGTATACAATTTTATTATAGATATCTATGATGTTTGACATGACATAGGGGGATATAAGTTTTTAATCCCATAAAGGTTCTCTAATGCAATTTAGCATTTAGTTGGAGAACTTAAAGATTTTCTATAATGTTGTTTAGCATTCAGTTAGAGGAAACGAGTTTTCTCTAATGTTGTTTAACATTCGTTAAGAGAAAACAAGATTTCTCTAATGCGATTTAGCATAAAGTTGGAGAAAGCAAGACCTACAAATGAAGATGATATAATTTTCCCATTTTCCCATTCATGTAGTTTGCCACACTCCATTTTCCCATTCATGTTAGTGAGGTATTAGATATTCGAGATTGTATTAGATCTGTGTCGCACATGACACATGCACATGATATTTTTCGGTATTGAAAGCCTTATAAGACAGAATGTTGGACTTTCATTATCTTTGGATCAAATGTTTTGTTTTTAAAACTTAGTCGATTAATACGATAGCATGGCTTAACCGAGTTTTTAAACTAGAGTCAAAACTATAATTAATGCTTGTCCAAAGGGGAGATTGTTAGACATTTTTTTTCTTTAGGGACAATTTTGTCTTTTTCCCATAGAGTTGGACAACATTAATTAAATTTTTTGGTTTTTAAATAATTATCGGTTAAGTTACATAATTTGATCTAGATAAAGATAATAAAGTGGCCCAATAAATGATCTAGATTAATAAGTTGAAGTTTGGGTAAAAAATGGGTCCTAATTAGTATGGACTGGGTTTATATCGGCCTTGTGATAGGGAAGCCCAATATGGAAGCTATATAAAGGTTAAGGTCTCCTGTAGTTGCTCATATCAATCGTAAGCATAAAGAATTCTTGATCCATTAAGGGAGCTTATATATTGAGAAAATTGTAGAAAGACCTAGCCCGTGTCTCGATGAGCACTTTTCATAATGGTCCCAGGAGATTTAAAGACGTTTGGAGCTTAAAATTAGCATCGAAATTAGAGATGGAACCGAAATCTAGGTAGTCTACATTATCTTCGTTTTTTATCCTTTCATATAGATTTGGGATACGTAATAAGGTCTATACTACACTTACAATTTTTTTTTTAAAAATGACATAAGGGGTATTGAACTCGATGAAGCAGTAGCCAACAACTTTCTAGGTTTGATAATCAACGGGCATCCAGGGGCAATCCTCCTTAATCATACCCATATAAATATAAATCTTGCGAATAACTCCTTTAAGTTTATCGAATTTCTCCTTTGTAACGATTGGTATATGATCAACAACAATAATATTATCAAACCTAGGGTCCATATCCAACAGCTCCTCTTGATAAACATCTTCATCGTCACTGAAAAAATATGGTAATTGAGTAATAAAAAAAAAGCATTGTTACTACATATCAAAATTGAGGACAGAAGATTACCTTCCACTACAAGAAATTAACGGTTTACCGACAGTAAAAGTCATTGCTAAATTGAAGAATTCTGTCAAAAACAATATTCAATGACGGAATAAAACGATAGACAATGGCATCGGTAATACAAACGTAGGTAATTATATCAACAAAATTTTCATGTGTTTCCGTTGGTAAAATATACCGACGGAAAGAAGCTACCGTCAGTAAACTGTCGTTAGTATACCGACGAAAATAGAAGAATGGTCGGTAAATACAACGACCAATTAACTGACGACATAATGTTTTCCGTTGGTATATTCCGTCAGTAATATGGAAAGAATTTTGCGACAATTTGTGTATTCTATCGGTAATGTCGTAACACTTTTGCGACGATTTTGTGCTCCGTTGGTAATTGGATGTTAAGAATTTTCATAAGAATCCCAACATTAAACTTTATTTGATGATCTTATGAAAAATGGTTAATTTCAATAGTTGTGAATTATCTGTGCATAATAAATTTATTTATTTATATATTTAATTCATTTAAATAAAAGTTAATTGATGATATAAAGTTCAAATTTTCTTAATTGAAAAAACAAACATTACAGTGTACATTATAATAAGTCTTTTATTTGTAATTGAAAGAAAATAACTATAATAATCCTAATGTCTTGATTATGACAGGTGCTCTGAGGTGCTACCTTTTCCCTTTAACTGCTCCACCTCCTGTCTTAGTTAAGCCATCTACTCCAATAATGTCTGCACTGTGATCTGAAGCTCAGTGACTTCCAACGATTGTGTTGGTCTAGTAGGCACCGCTGTACTAAACATGAAGGATTGCAAATAATATGTATTTGCATATGAAGCTAGCCTGAATATCCATCCACGACAGTCCCTACCACTAACAACATCAAGATACATCTGAGTGTCATCAGTAGGTTGTTCCTTATGAGATTATCGTTGAATGGTTTATTATATTTGGTCCTATTAGGAAGTATTGTTTACATTAGTAAGGGATTATTGTTAAGAAATAATAATAATGCATTAATTTCACATACATTTAGTTCTCTACATCAGCTGTTAACGAATGGCACACTGTCATGCTTTTTCGTGTGAGTGTGCAAAAACAGCTGAGTAGGTGGAGGAGGAATACCCATAGACTTTTCCTGCATATTTAACCTAAATTGTTATATGTGAACAACATTTTATAAAAATTTCGGTAGAATTTCCTTTATTTTTATGATATTTCCCCTGTTGAACAAATAAAACAACTCAACAAAGCCATATATGGCACCAAATATTTATATCATTACCAATGTCTATAATACAGCAAAGTTAAACATTAACAAAATAAGTGTGAAGTTTAGATGCTTACAAGTCTCTGTGCATGCTCATATTGGGTTGTTGATCCTCCTGCATGTACAAGAAGACTCTCTCCTGCTAGGCCTCCATATCTGTTGGTAGAGTTACGCCTTGAGATGGACATATAATCAGGGCTTCTTCAATACTCCTGCCATTGACTCCATATTTGCTCCGAAATATAAGGCGATTGTACACCAATCTTGTGTATCACATCAATAAAGCCGCGATAATGTGTACGAGCTCACCTATCCCATAATCTATATATGCTAGCATCGAGACAAGAGTACCAGAAAAATTCTTTATGAAATAAGAAGAAAAAATTTAAACTACTATAATGCAACAATATTAATGTAATTAGTGTATATAAATCAATATAAAAAGAAAATAAATCTTTATTGTACTTCAAACTCCTGAAAGTAAAATCCCTTTATTAGCTGAGAGATTTTCTTCCA
Source organism: Erythroxylum guanchezii (assembly GCA_025629825.1). Taxonomy (NCBI): domain Eukaryota; kingdom Viridiplantae; phylum Streptophyta; class Magnoliopsida; order Malpighiales; family Erythroxylaceae; genus Erythroxylum; species Erythroxylum guanchezii. The sequence continues at coordinate 4,687 of JAOTAX010014533.1, forward strand.
CACATAATCCTCAGGATCAATCCGTTCTTTAAATTTAAAAGTTATATTTCTAGAACACGATCTAGACAGAACCAACCTAATATAAGAAGTAATTTTATACAATGAAAAACTAATACCCCTATAACTTAATTAAAAAAATAGTGATTAATGTGATTTCACTTACAGATTGTTGACAATTGTTACGTAATTTCTGTCGTCAGGTTCCTCAGTTCTAGGTTGGCGGACATCTCCTTGATCCAATAAAGCGGTATTAGATGATATCTGAGTTAGGGATGCGGATGGTGTAGCATGTCCTGCAGTAGGTGATGCCTTATTTGCAGCTGTAGGCCTTAGAAGGGGAGGAGGTCAGTCAGTGGGAGTTGCAGACTGTGACGGTCCTCCTTCATAGTAACTGCCTCCAAACATGCGTCTAAACTTAGGCCACTTTACCTCACCTGGCTCTTTGGTCCCATATTTTTACCTGAAAATTATTATTTATTGAAATATCTACTTATATAAGAATTTGAATTCAATATTTGACACAATATATGGAAAAGGAAATAAAGAGATTTGTTTAATGTCATATTTAAGTACAAACGACAAAAATGACAGTTAAAAATCATAGAAGAAGAACAATAACAGCCCTCATTCAATAGGATGCAGGTTGACAAATTCTTACAGATATAATAATATATCAACGTTCAATAGCTGATCTAGTATATTGCATCAATAAATCAAAATAATATAATTATTTTGTTTGATTCCATGTCACATGGGAGTTGGTAAAGGTAAATAAGTCCTCGATGTTTGGATTTCCAGTAAGTGTCCTGGCATGTTCAAACGCACTAATTGAAACAGTCATATTTCTTCCCTCAGGTGTATGCTTTTGAACACCTTCTTGCAACAATGTTTCTTCTATAGCTAAACTTGTAAAGGATACTGTGAATGAGTCACCGGTCTTAGTATGGAAGGCTAACTCTCCACATGAACTACTAGCAGGAACACATTTACGTAAAACACAGTATAGAACTTTCATAATGTCATTTTAGAAAACTGTCAAATGAACCAAAATTGGATATTAATGCATACGTGAATGTCCAGACGAGGTTTGTCAAATTGATGAATTTTCCAAAAAAACCGATCTCCCTAATTCTTTACACACTGTTCTGACATTGCTTTCGCCTTTATCAGTATACATGTCATCTTCGAGATTCAAGGAAGCTTAAAACAACATGTAATATAGACCATCAAATGTGAATGTATATAATAACTTCATCAAAGGAAATGAGATGTACATAATAAAGAAAGAGACGTTGTTCAAATCATATTAAACACCTTGAAGTAGAAGATCAACCATTGAAGGCAAACGATCCTTAAAGTATGAAGTTGCGATTTTTCTTACATTTTTTATTCACTGAGTTGGAACAATTTGCCACATTCCTCCTAACGGAAGGAATTACAACCATTTAGAACTAGTCGCCATGTCAAAAGAAAATAATTTATGACGTTGATTAAAATATTCAATTACAAACACAATTTAATCATTATCATAACTTAATTGTAAACTACAATCATCTTCTTCTTCAGAAGAATAAGAATCAAACTCTAGCTCCTCATCAGATCTCTGACCCTCATCATCCTCTTTAGATGAAATTTGAACATATTCGTTAGATGGATTGTTCAAAGGTTCATTATCGTCATATGTCACAAATGCATTTATAAAAGTGACATCTTCCTGAAACACTTCAGTTTGAACTCTCTGCTCTACTTTTCAGTGTGATTGGAAAACACCTTTAGGTTTAACTTTGCAAACCGCCAACCAATCTATCTTATCTAATCGTAAGCTTGGAAAAGGGACATAACACACTTGTTTCGCTTGCATTGCCAATACGAAAGGTTCAAATTGTTTCAATCTTCTCCTTATGTTGATTTCAACTAGATTGTATTGGCTGTGCACTTTTGTTCCAAAATTTGGAGTCGGGTCATACCAGTCACATTTAAATATCACATAACGCTTAATTGGCAAAGCAGGATACTTAACTTCAAGTATTTCAATTATTTTACCATAGTAATCCATCATTTCGCCCTGTATGGCAACTCCACTGTTTATTGTTGTCACGTTATGCCTATGATATTCTATATGGTATTTGTATCCATTCAAGAGTAATGAAACCATAAGGTGTTAATCATCTATACATCCAAGATCTATCTCGGAAACTCATGTCTAGAAAACTGTTGAATCAAAATAGTGAATCCATAGTTAGTATCATTAATGTTAGCCAAAGATTACAAAACATCTAAGATAAGAAATTTGGCTTTAACAGAACAAGTTCTTGTTCTGACTCCTAAGCTCCAAGTAATAATTACTGACAAGCCTCACAAAAGCTCCATCACGGGTTATGTGTTAAGGTTTATGGGTTGAGATGCAAAAGATTTGTATACTTAAAATCGAACATATATGTTTGTAATCATATATGTTATAATAGAATTATTGTTAAAAGTTTGATATTTAACCTATATTACATATGTATTACTGCCAAATATAATAAGTATTGATAAGAATATGAATACTTAAATTAATAATATGAATACTTAAATTAATAAATTATTAATAATATGAATACTTAAATTAATAAATTACTTTAACATATACAATTAAAAAACAACTATGTAAAAATTCGTACATGAAAAGTAAACAGAACATAATCATATCAAAAAGCATCAATTAAATAACAGATTGACATAACAATAACATACGTCAAACTCATCCTATATTAATACAATGATAAATCGAAGTTCATACCACAAACAAGTTTCAGTTCGTGTGGGCTAAATTGAATCAGCCATGTAAAGTACAAACCACAAACAAATACCCAAATTAAACTAAGTTCAAAAAACTATAGTCGAAAACATATTCATTGACCTCAACTGACACGCAAAAGGATCTTCCCAAAGTACATTAAAAAAGATGATGACAGAGCTATAATAAGGAAAGTAAGGTCATTTCCATACTTGCTAAAGCTTCTCTTCAATCTTGTTTGGAAAATAAATACTGCCAACAAATGAGTTCCTACAACCAAGAATAAAATTGTTAACAGTTTATAAAGTGGGATATATTAAAACAATCATATAATGCATTCGTTTGCACATAGTTTAGAATATATGATAAATTTTTAGCAAAGAACAATTAAAATTGTAGCTCATATATTTATGTATGTATGTACGTATGGATAACCTTTATATTTTACTGAGACATTCCAATATGGTATTTAGTCGTTGCGTTGCTCCCATCTCTGCTATACTCTTTTGAATTGCACTTAGTAAATTCGTTAGTTAAGCTGGTTATTATTTTCTTGCAGTGGCAATCCAAAAGAACAACTCCCTTCATTCTTCGTCACGTGAATCACACCATCATTGCAATCCTATAGTGAAGCAATATCTAACGTATGCTCTCCGTAATCAATGCATCATGAAAGATTAGGTTTTCGTATCACTAATTTCCTTACTTGGCTTATATGAGGGCTCTTAGTAATTTTCTTTTGAAACTAATTTTGCAGATACCATTAATGTTTCTCATTTTATATCCATAGAGGTAATCCCAACTATTGATATTCATTTCATGCCACATGATATTGATCTGCAAGGAAAAAATATCGAAGGGTCTAGGTACTCACATAACCTTGGGTCTTTAGGAGTTAGTTCCTAAACCTTTATCCCACCCATATTCTTTTAACTCTATTTAACACACAACCTTTCAAAAATTAATTTCTATGTATGTGTCCATAATCACCACAAAAATAACATTTCATAAGATGGCAATTGAAAGTGTTAGTGTGATGTGATCAATACTTACAAAATCATGATCTATATACATTTTCAGGCCTTCTTTAGTTATTTGTAGGAGGCAAAAAGTTCTCTTTTCAAAATTTGAGAAATTGGTAGCTCTCATTATGTGACAATGAGTCTTAACAAAAGATTTAACATATTACATGCTTCTTTTTATAAAATATGACCTATGGTGATGTTTGAGAAAATGTCATTCTTCTTTTTTTCTTATAGGGCCTAGGATGATAATAAGCTTGTATCGTGTCATTTTGATGATAAAGAGGATTATATGAATAAAAAGAATATTGCATGCTCTCTTATTAGGATCTTGCATGAAAGTTACACCTATTTTTGGCTTTTGAACCTTGTTTTCTAAGTTTAGAATGTAAACTACACATAAAAGTACAAAATATTTTCTTTCATACCTAGAAGATAATGTATGATCTCCTTATGTAATGTCACTTTCTCGTGCAAAAAATCATACTCATTATCATTTTCAATAACTACACCCTTAGATTCTATCAAATCATGTATGTCATTGTTAATTTTCATTCATACATGTATCTAAGAGCTTTAAAATTTCTTTATACTTGAAAGAAAATTTCTTCGTTTTTAATCTTATGACCTCTAGACATTTAAGCATTCAACTAACTCAATATATAAGTATACTCAATATTACAATTATCATTATCATCATCAAATTTTGAGGAAAAGAAAGCCTTGAAATTGTTAGGCATAAAAAATGTACTTGTCTTTATATTTTCAAATTCTTCACTTTTTTAACTAATAGCGTCGTCCTATGTGACCTTAATTAAGTGCTTTCTTTTTCTTATTTAATTATTTTTTTTCTTTTGTTATTTATGAACTTCTTGAATTTTTGTGATGACCTTTATATCATCCTCATTACTTTCACTTGTGAAATTATCATCATTATAAATTTTCTCATCCTAAAGGTATTAAACACCATACATTTTATATTTGGAGCTAATTCCTCTTCATACAATTCATTCATATACATATGTAATGAATGATCTAACTAGCTCTTCTAATGGCAATATACTTAAACCTTTGATAAAGACCTAAGACATTTTCTTATTAGTTCATGATTATTATAAGTCTTACTAATGCTTTAAATGAATTAATTATATAAATAAAGTAAGTACAAATATTAGAAATTGATTCATATTTCTACTTAACAAATTAACAAAAATTAGAAATAAAGAAGGGAATTCTTCACAAATTAACCAAAATGCATATGAGCATTTTGTCAAACACCTCATATGCATCAACAAATCATCCCAACTTCATCAAGAAATTTGAGAACTTAACCTTCTAACACTAACATATCAACATAAAATATTGGTACCCATTCACAAAAGACTCAAACATACCAAACAAATAACTCAAACAAACACAAATAATTTGACATTTTTAACGACATATACACATACTGGTAGGGGTGGGAAGGAAAACAAAAGCAAACAACAATAGTGCCTACCCCTTCTGACACACCACCACCGTTCCACCAGGCTGCCGCCGACGACTCACCGAAGGAGAAGATGCAGATGTAGCAGGGAGGAGAAGAACAGAGTAGGAGAGCTGACAGTGGGGGGGGGGGGCATCTGGGAGCTTATAATGTTATCAAAATGAACGACATCGTTTTCTTCAACTTAATAATGTTTAGTTACAAGCACATGGCATCGTATAGGTTTTCCAATTTACCGACGGAATATACCGTCGTTAATTTCCATCGGTAACATCAAAATACAATAATCCGCATTCGATTCACGTGTTTCTTTTTCGACAGTATTATTCCCATCGATAAATTTTTCGGTCAATATTACCGATGTAAATGTTAATTCTGTTGGCAATGGGAATATTATTCTTTCTTATTGCTGACGATATTATTCTTTCGTTAAAATTAATTTTTCTTGACACAATTACCGACATAGTTATGTTTTCTGTCGGTAAACAACCAAGGTTTATATTCTATCGTTATTTTTCGGTCGCAAATTCATTATTTTCTTGTGGTGGTCTAATACCGAAATCATCGTCGGTAGGGAGATGAATGGAGTCATGATAGAGTTGTGAGACATCGATTCCAGCAAGGGCAGCCCTTGGCTTAATTTCTCTCACCAATATACCTACGTCTACCATGATTTTTAATTTCCCTCTCTAGAGTTAAGAGAGCAATGCAGTTGCCAAGCAAGCAGAAGTTTGAAGAAGAAGCATATTAGACTTTAGGGGCCCCTATGTAACATCCCGTCGCCATATTAAGGGTTAAGACCTGAAGTTTCAGTACATGTGAGATCAAAGAGAGATTTAGGAAATGCATTTTCTTGCTCATACATCATATTAACATATATGCACATAAATACTGAATGTTTTCGCATAAAAAGTGGTACATGCATTCATTGACAACTTCCGAGTATAATTGATATTAAATGTGATTTTATTGAAAATGAGGAGTAGAAGGAGTAGAAAGAGTGATCTTGGTATGAGTTGTGATAATGAAAGATTTAGAAACAAGATTGGTAGTGATCTGGAAAATGTTCACTGAGTGTGTTTCAGTTTGTTAGCCATAACTTTTTCTCTAGTTATCGAGAAGAGATGATTCTTAATTTGTACTAAACTAGAAACATATAGCTACATTTCTTATGAAGATATCGAATTTCAGTTCTGTCTCTAAGAGTCTCAAAATTTCATGAAGTTAAAAATTTGGTGTAGTACGTCGGTGTATGAATGGAAAATTCATCTTCAGATTTTAGGGGCAAATTTGGGATTGATATAAATAGATTTTAGCCAAGGTGCTTTCTAAAAAGTTGAAGATCTTTCCTTTATCTTTCCAACGGTACATAGTATGAAAATTTTGGACATCGGAGTCAAAAGTTATGATTCTTATAAGTGGAGACGTTCTAGTGAAGAAATGAGACGATAGAAAGTGAGACGATGGAAATGAGACGATGGAAGTGAGACGATAGAAAGTGAGATGATGGAAGTGAGATGATGGAAATGAGACGATGGAAGTGAGACGATAGAAAGTGAGACGATGGAAGTGAGACGATAGAAATGAGACGATGGAAGTGAGACGATAGAAAGTGAGACGATGGAAGTGAGACGATGGAAAGTGAGATGATGGAAGTGAGACGATGGAAATGAGACGATGGAAGTGAGACGATAGAAAGTGAGACGATGGAAGTGAGACGATAGAAAGTGAGACGATGGAAATGAGACGATGGAACTAAGATGAAAGGAAAGTGAGACGATGCAAAAGTGAGATGATATGGAAGTCAGATGATAGAATTAGCCTTCGATATCCTCATGAAAGTTATAGATCTTGAAGTCATCTTTCCAATAGTATAGAAACGAAGTCAATCCGACACCCTTAGTGAGAGTTATGGCAATTGCGCCAAGGCATGTACAGTATGAGTAAGGACATGAACATGTTGGATTCGGTTGGCCATAACTTCTTCTCTAGACATCCAGATGATCTGATTCTTGAACCATTAGATTCGTAAGACAATGATCTATATCTCCATCGAGAATCATAGCTATTTGAAATGAATGGAGAAAGATTGAGTGAAAAACATGGGATGGGTATAGTGAGTGTGTTCTTAAAGGATACGAACTGGTGTTATCTCACTAAACATACTTCAGTATTTTGATGTTTTCTGGATCAATAGAGGTCCAAATAAGACGATTTTTGTTCTGTGGTAAACTAGAGACATGGGGATACAAATGGTATGAAGAAATGGGAATCTAATTCAATCTGTAAGATGTTTAAATTTCAGATGGAAGTTATGCATAGTATACTATTTTGGACAAGAGCAGTCCCAAAATGTTTGAAGTATATCTTTTGAATCACTGAACCAAAGTGAGTGATTTTGGTGGAATTAGAAACTTAAGACAACGAAGGACATGTTTCTGGAAGAAAGTGTTAGGTTGGATTGTTCAAGGGTACTGTTGGCAAGACACTTAAGTATAAAAGACATAAGGCATAAATGGAAGGGCAAATTGGACAA
>JAOTAX010014553.1:0-12511 GCA_025629825.1 Erythroxylum guanchezii
CAAGACATTAAGCATTGCATCACTAGTCAAAGACCTAAAGTAAATAAACAAGTGAGGAAGAGAAAGAACCTGATATTTATGGAGGCTTTTGGTTCTCATGGTAGAGCTTTAATAGGTGGCTATTGACTTTGAGTTTCGCTCTGGTTTCTTCGTGTAAAATCTCGACCATACCAAAGCTATGCACTTTAGTGACCACATATGGCCCATCCCAACGAGTGTTGAATTTTCCATGTTTAGAAGTGAAACGAGCCTTGTATAACAGGACCTTGTCCCCTTCCTTGAAACTCTTCCTTTGAAGAATCTTGTCATGCATCAACTTTTTCTTCTCTTTGTAGAGACGAGAATGTTCATATGCCTCGAGCCTTAACTCCTCTAGTTCTTGTAGTTGGAGTTTTCTTTCCATACCAGAAGATTCCAAATCCATGTTACATTATTTGTCTGCCTAATAAGCTTTATGCTCCAACTCCACAGGCAAATGGCATGCTTTTCTGTAGATCAATCGGTAAGGAGACATGCCTATAGGAGACTTATAAGCGGTTCAATAGGCCCATAGTGCTTCTTCTAGGCGTAGGCTCCAATCCCTTTTGGATGGATTGACTATTTTCTCCAAGATGTGCTTTACTTCTTTATTGGAAATTTCAGCTTGACCATTAGTTTGTGGGTGGTACATAGTAGAGACTTTATAAGTGACCCCAAACTTGGAAAATAAGTTACCAATGACTCTATTACAAAAATGAGTCCCTCTGTCGCTAACCACAGCTTTAGGAATCCCAAACCTACAAAAGATGTTTGACTTAAGGAATTTAGACACTGCTTGCGCATCATCTTTTCTAGTAGGGACTGCCTCTATCCATTTGGATACATAGTCGACAGCTAGGAGGATATACACAAGACCAAAAGATGGGCGAAAATGACCTATGAAATCAATTCCCCAAACATCAAAGATTTCACAAAATAAAAGAGGTTGTTGCGGCATTTCATGCCTTTTCCCTAAACCACCAAAACATTGACATTCATCGCATGACCGACAAAAATTAAATGAATCCTTAAAAAGGGTAGGCCAATAAAAACCAGCATCTAGAATTTTTTGAGATGTTCTCCTAGCGCTAAAATGCCCACCACAGACCATGGAATGACAGGCTGAAATTATAGCATCAAACTCTTCATTAGGCACACATTTTCGGATTACCTGGTCACTGCACAATCTCCAAAGGTGAGGCTCATCCCAGATGTAATGCCGAGCTTCACTTTTCAACCTTTGAACTTGCGCCTGAGACATAAAAGGAGGAGTTAGTCTAGTCATAAGGTAATTGACAATATGTGCATACCAAGGTTCTTTGAAAACTGAAGCACATAGAACTGAATCGGGAAAAGAATCGCAAGTCAGTTCAGAAGAGTCTACGCCCTGTGTGTCATTGGGTAGCCTGCTCAAATGGTCAGCTATGTGATTCGTCACGCCAGCTCGATCCTTTATCTCAATATCAAACTCTTGGAGAAGCAATGTACACCGTATCAATCTAGGCTTCGACTGTAGTTTCTTTAGGAGATATCGAATAGCTACATGATCAGTGAAATTGATTACATGTGAGTTTAACAGATATTGTCTGAATTTTTCTAGGGTGAAAACTACTGCAAACAGTTCTTTCTCAGTTGTTGTATAGTTGGAGAGAGGTAACGCAATTTTGCTAAAATCTTTTATGAACTGCCTATAAAATCCTGCATGACCTAAGAATGATCTAATATCATGAACATAGGTAGGATAAGGCAAAGAAGATATGACCTCAATTTTAGCTTTATCGACTTCAATCCCCTTGCTAGAAATTAAATGGCCTAACACTATACCTTCATTAACCATGAAATGACAATTTTCGAAGTTCAAAATCAAGTTCTTCTCAATGCATCTTTTTAAAACTTTTGCAAGGCTAAAGAGACAAGCATCAAAAGAATCACCATAAACTATGAAATCATCCATGAAAACCTCCATGCATTCTTTTAAAAATTCACAAAAAACAGCCATCACACAACGCTGCAAAGTCCCTGGAGCACTCCATTAACCAAAAGGCATCCTTCAATATGCAAAGGTGCCAAAAGGGCATGTAAAGGTGGTTTTGTCTTAGTCCTCTGGTGCAATAGGTATTTGAAAGTACCCAGAGAAACCATCTAAAAAACAGCAGTCCGATTTTCCAACAAGCCTTTCAAACATCTGGTTAATAAAAGGCAAGGGAAAATGGTCTTTGTGTGTAGCATCATTTAACCGTCGATAATCTATACATACAAGCCACGAATTTTGCACTCTGGTGGGAATAAGCTCATCTTTATCATTTTTTACCACCATGATCCCACTCTTTTTTGGCACTAAGTGTATCGGACTAACCCACTCACTATCGAAAATTGGATATATTATCCCAGCACTTAACAGTTTGGTGATTTCCTTCTTAACTACATCTAAAATCAGTGGGTTTAGTTGCCTTTGAGGCTACCTTATAGACTTGGAACCCTCATTCAATAAGATCCTATGTGCGCAAATAGCAAGGGAAATTCCAGGTATATCAGCTAAAGTCCACCCTATGGCCCTCTTATATTCCCTCAAAACATTTAGGAGTTTCTCTTCCTCAGTGTTAGATAAAGTGTTGGCAATTATTACAAGTAATCGCTCATCAGATTCAAGAAAGGCATACTTTAATGTAGCGGGTAAGGGTTTTAATTCTAGCACAGGAGGTTGCACAATAGAAGGGATCAATTTATGAAGTTCAAGAGAGAAAAATGCGTTCCTTTTTTCCTCCGACTTGGAGCTCGATTCCTGGTGATCTAGTGTGGTAGCGGCTTGAGCCAAACTTCCCTACTTTTCTTCAATGAAGCGTTGGTAGTGAGGTACAGTACCTGTATCCATTTCCACATCAACGTCGGTTTTTACTAAGTCTGAATAACCTGAAATATTAACAGGAAAATTTTCCCTAAGTTCAAGTGAGCATAAAGTAGAATCAAAGGAATTCTTTGGTAATTCAATTTCAGGGCATGCATCATCAAGAAAAAACATTAAGCACATTAACTCCGAGAAGCGAATAGTCCTCCTGGGGGTGCTTTATAGCTTGATACATATCGAAGCTTACCTGTTGATCTCCTACCTCCATGGTGATCTTACCTTCTTTCATGCTGATCATGGTACTAGCTGTCCTCAAGAAGGGTCGCCCGAGAATTAAGGAAGTATCCTGCGCAACTTTAGAAGACATATAAAGTACATAAAAATCAGCAGGAAATACCAAATCTTTTACTTGGACTAGGATGTCTTCAATAATGCCCACTGGATGCCTAAATGATCTATCAACCAATTGTAACACAACAGATGTGGGTTTTAATCTCTTTACCCCTAAGGATTGATAAACAGACTTTAGCATCACGTTAATTGCCGCCCCTAGATCCAATAAAGCTCTTCCTATAGTTACTTTCCTTATAGTGCATGGGATGGTGAAAGATCCAGGGTCCTGACATTTCACAGGTATTTGAGGTTTGAACAAGGCTGACACATTCGAGCTCACTTGGACTCTCTCATTGGGCCTAAACTTCCTCTTGTTTGTGCACAAGTCCTTAAGGTATTTAGTATAGGCCGGAACTCTTTTCACCAAATCAAGCAAAGGAACGTTGACTTCTACTTTCCCAAATAGATCAATTATATCCTTTTCATGCTTAATTTCAGTCATATGTTTGCTCATTAAATATGAATTTGGAAAAGGAAGGTCTTGAAGATTTACCTCCTTACCTTGGCCGTCTTGCTTGCTTGATTCTCCGTGTTTAGCTCTTTCCTTGGAATTCTCTGGAGCAGCTCCCTTATTTTTCGATGCAGACTTCTTTTCTTTCAATAATGATTCTTCCTTGACACTCTCAGATTTCTTGATTCTTTCCTTCGATAGAGGTGCTTCTTCACTCTCAATCTCCTCATCACATGCTTCCTCCTCTTGATTATCAAACCTCACTTGTTTCCTGCTTCGAAGAGCAATTGCGTTGAGGCTTTTTGGATTCCTCACAGTGTTAGAAGGGATTGTTCCACTACTTGATGCTTGGTTTTCACTCATGTTGTTGGATAACTGAGTGACATAGGAATTGATATTTTCTTCTTTGGTCTCCCATTGTTACATTCACTTTTCCAAATCATTGAATTGAGCAGTGGTTTTGGATTAATCCTGCTGAATGAGGTTTGCTATGGCATTGAACTGATTATTGTTCAAATTCCTTTTCTCCTTCATCAAAGTCATCATGTTATGAAGCAGTTGATTGGTGTCATCCTTTGTTGGGACTGTTAGAGTTTGTTGTTAGTTAGAGAACTGGCTAGTGGAAGTACCAGCTCCTCCTCCTTGTTGAAATCTATTCGGAGCTCTACCCTCTTCATTTCTCTAACTAAATCTGGGATTAGCCTTCCAGCCCTCATTGTAAGTGCTGGAGTAAGGGTCCCATTTCTGGTTTGGTCTTCCCGGATAAACTGCGGACACCTCCTCATACCATCCTAGGCATACACTAGATATGTGCATTACCGACCCACAAGTATCACAACTGGGTGCGGTAAGATCCATAGAAGATGATTGGCACTGCACATTCAGATTTTTCAATTCGGAAGTGATGAAAGATAATTGAGACGTGATCTGATTTTCCAATGAGTCCATCTTCGACTCCAAACTCTCCATTCTCTTAACTTGAGTTGTTGAAGCTCCTAGTTCATGCACTCCTCTAGAATCTCTCACACTATACTTTTGATGATTCAGGGCCATCTTCTTTATCAAATCCCATGCCTATGAAGCCGTAAGATCAATCAAAGATCCTCCCGATGCTAGGTCCAACATTCCTTTCTTTTGACTTTTCAACCCATCATAAAAATATTGTACTAATTGCTCATCAGGAATTCGGTGATGGGAGCATCTTGATAGAAGATCTTATAAGCGATTCTAATAATCGTATAGAGACTCATCATAATCTTGGCGAGCTGAATAAATCTCCTTCCTCATTGATGAAGTTCTTGAAGCTAGAAAATATTTCTCCAAGAAGGCTTTCCTTAAATTAGCCTAGCTGTGGTAAGCATTTATCACATGCCTCGGGAGACTCATGTATCGATCCCGTGCTTTTCCTTCCAGGGACAAATGAAAAACTTTCCATAGAACTTGATCGAGTGAAGCTCCCATTGGTTTCATACTCTGGCAGATTATAGACAGGGATTGTAGATGCATATAGGGATCCTCTCCTGCCAAGCCATGAAATCTAGGAAGGGAAATAATCAATAATCCTTTCACTTCAAAATTAACATCAAAATTAGGGCAAGCAGCAGTAAATGGATCATAGTTCACATCAGAAGTTGTTGCTTCCCTAATAATTCTACTTATTTGATTCCCATTATTCTCTCATACTCTCTCATGCTCACCATTTCCTCTATTATCTCCATTTCTAGGTTGGTTTGCATGAAAGTTGGGATTTTGCAGGAAAGCGGGGTTTTCAGCCATGATCACTCTCTCTCTCGACTCACTTCCACTAGTTGACTAGCTTAATTCTTCTTCTTCAACTACCCTACTTCTCTCTTGTTCTTTCCTCTCTTTCCTAAGCTTCCGTAAGCATCTCTCAATTTCGGGTTGGAAAGGAACAAGCCTAGTTCTACGAGGCATGCACAGAAACAAATTCAAAGAAAAGGAATTATAACAAAATTGACTCACAAGCACAAAAAATCAAATAAAAGGTGAGATGTGAAGGATGCGAGTGTATGGAGTGTAAAGGTGTGTATGAAGATGTGTATGTATGAAAAATGCTAACTATGGAAAATCAAAGTATGAAAGTATGCTTTTTTGGGTTTTCAAAATGTATTCTATGTAAAGAGAAATAAAAAATCTATACTATTGACAAGTATGGAAATTAAACTATCCAAAATGAAATGCAAAAGAAAAGGTTCCTATTATCGACGACAGTTGAAAATGACAATGGCTAACCTAAAGAAAACTAATTGCTTAGTTCCTTGGCAATGGCACCATTTTGATCGGCTCTCGTTTGATCTTAAGTTAATCCCTTGGAAACTGAATCAAAAATTTAATTCCAAGGATTGCAATATAGGATGCAACCTCGGGTCGTCTCTCTTAATCGGAACCTAGCACAAATGATCTAAGCTAGCCTAATTGTCAAAAATGCTAACTAAATTGATAAAAGGTGGGGTTTTGTTCATTTGTAAAACTTAACTAATTTGAACTAATCAAAAGAAAGGAATATAAAAGTATTCTTTTGGATTTTTAGGAAACAAAATTAAAATCTCAAGCAATGATCAAATTGATAAATCCTCTTGAAAACGATGCTTTGGCTATCATAGTTCAAAACAAATCTTTTGGGAGCAAGACCACTAATTTTCCTAATGAAGAACCTTAAAGAACTCTTTACGTCCAAGGTTTTGATCAACGAACTCCATTTATCAAAACCTTGTTAAAAGCATCTTAGTGTGTGTTAATGAATGAGCTAATGCAATTGGTCAATATCGATCAAGCTTAATCTCAACATCAAACACAACTAGGTAGATAAAAGAGAGTTAACACAATCACCATAAAGACATATATGAAACTTCATATATTAAGCATCCAAATTCTACATAAGCAAATCCATAACACAAAACATTATTCAACACTTGATTAAACTCTAATCAAGCAAATCTAACTACACAACAATAAACCCTAACTCAGAAGCCTATAACAATGCAGTCAAATTGTGACAATGTAAAATAACTCCCTTTTAAAGGCCATAGAACTCAAGCCATCGCTACATCTTCAAGAGGAAATGGTGATTCAGTCGCGCATAACTCCAAAAATCCTCACGACTGTAAGAACACCAAGGGCACCCATGGTAGTAGTAGCAGCAGGCGATGAAGTTGACAATGGAAAGTGGACGGCGATGATGGATGAAGGTTGAGAGTGAGAGGAGTGAGTGTCAGCTCCAATGTATTCATCTTTCGGTGATTGTTGATCAATTGCTTATAACCTAAGTTGGTAGATTTTTAAAGAAATGGATGTGGGTCGGGTCACACAGTGAGAAATTTTTCCAATTTTGGCCCGAGTTTCTGCTAGTTCACCGCGGTGACAGGCAAGATGCACCGCAGCTGATGCTTGCTGGATCCTTCGCCGTGGCGAATTAACTAATTTATGCCGCGGTTAACTTTTCCTTTATGTATTCGTCGCGGCGGTAAGTTTGGTTTGCCGCGGCGAGCATCCTGTAGCTCACGTCCTCATGTTGACTCCATTTTAGCCCATTGACTCCCTTTTTCTTGAGGCTCCTACAATCAAAAATAGTAATATGCAGTATCAATTGTCCCTAGAAAAATTTATGATGTAATTAATGTCAATTTGTAACAATTTTACTATCAAATTGTATAAAATATAAGCACACACTCAAGGACTAATTTGAACACAAAATCAAGAATTAAGAGTCAAAAAGTATATTAAAACCCATAAAAGTGTTGCCAATTATATGATAAACTTAGGCTCAATTAAACTCTTTAGTCATAATGTCTTTACATTACAACAAAAATCATTTGTACAATAGTTTCAAAATATACAAATGTATACAAAAATAGGAAAACACAATTGCAGACGTGAACTAATTCCGACCTCTATCCTTTACTTATAAGCTTTAGCTGTAATCTCGTTTGCCTAATGGGGTATTCTTCTAATCCTACAAAATATTTGCAAATTTTGGGTGAGTTTTGTAAACTCAATGATAAACCATCATCGATGGCTCACCCAGTCAAATAAAACATATTTCACATTTACATCATTTCACATTTCACATTTAATACAATTTAATCATTCATGTTATGCATATACAGTGCACATGAGACCCACTTTTTATTTGTTACTTTGTTATGACCGAGTGCCTAAATTGTCCCGTATCCATTGGATACTGGGCTCATTACTAATTGTCCTTTATCCGATGGGGATAGGGCTCATTATAGTGAGCCTTAGGCTCTTAATCACTTTTGAGCTCGAGGCTCATTTCACACTTTGAGCTTTAAGCTCTAATCAGTGGCTACTCAGGTTACAATTGCAATTATATTTCATGCATTCATGAAATGGAATGGATCATTCACACTCAATCCCTTTCACATATCATCAGACCTTAGTCTGGCATCCAACACAATCAATCACATTCATATAAGCATTCAGTAGTCAATCAATACAAAAATTCAAATAAAACAAACAATGAAATGAGACCATCTAAGTCTACTCACAGTACACTCCAAAATAGCATTTGCTTCCAAATTCTAGATACACTTGTATGCGAATGTTTATCCTGCACATCCCATTTATGCAATACACAATTCGCACATGTTACAAAACTCATTTACGCACAAATAGTTATATGGACTATGTACAATGCATGCTCAATGACAATCCCGAGTACTTTACCAACTTCATAACTTAATCACTAATCAATTCTTTGAATCACAACCTCAATCCTTTGGTACTTTGATAATAATAACTCATCCACTAATTTTTCAATATAAACCCATATGTGACTAGATAAGAGGAAAAATAGAATCTTTATATATATATATATATATATATATATATATATATATCACTATCAACTTTCTGCATAAAACTCAATATTTCCTCTTCATTCCTATTTCATCATTTCAGCTCACAAATCACAACCAAATAAAAAATCTATCATTTTTTTATAACCATCAAAACAACAAACACTCATGCACATGCATCATGTTTTCTGCATTCCTTCACTTTCATTTTTCTGCATTTTCAACTTTTGTATTTTCTTCATTTCTTCCTCTAACTATCACTTTAATCATTCTTTCTTATCTTCAGACATCACCATACACCTAACTCTTAACTATAAATTCATTTTTGATCATCTCTAAAAATACTCCAAAACTGACGCATATATGTATATATGCATATGAACAGTAAAAACATCAACATAATAGAACATTACATATCCATTTCTCCAAAATTTTCTGCACTAATGTCCTACACGTTTTCATTGATCTTTTAACTCCAAAAACGAGTTTAACACTATCCCATAACATTTCAATCATCAAATCCAAAGAAAATTAACATGTACGGCAAACTCAAAATCTCTTCACTCAGTTTCCAGCAAATATGAATATCACTGTTCTTAACCATTTAGCAGTGAGTTAACGATGCATGCTTCATTTCATACAAAAATATACATAATCATAACAAGCTTAGTTGTTTGAAGCTCTAGCATTTGCAAAAAAAATCTTGTAACCCTAATCCCTTATGCAACCACGTACATCAACTTGAAGGTTGACAGGTGGGTTTGGTTTTTCTTGGGGTGGAAGTAAGAAATACAAAGTATGAGTGGTAGTGGATAGGAGAAACCAAGATTTTTCTCTGTTGGAAATTTGATGAAAAGCTCTGTGTTGAAGAAACACTAGAGAAAGAAACTTCGAGAAAGAATGAGGACAAGTACAGTAACTTGTTTTTCAAGGTTATTAAAAATCAACTTTAAAGCTTGGACACCTGTCCATTTGTTAGCCTCTTATCCACTTCCCCATTTTAAAACTCACTTAAGTATAATTTGTACTTAATTTTATGACTTAATAAAACCACTGAAACACAAGTCATAACCCATTAAATCACTTCCATATTTTTCCATAAAACATCATTTCGGGTCAACTTTGTATGTTCTTTCTGACCCCGATACTGAAGTTATTATGCAATACTTTCTTCTAGAAACATGTTACCCTATGTATTATGTTTCCATTGACACCAAATTTATTTAATTTGGTTCTGTGATTTGAAAGATATACTTCAAACATTTTCGGACTGCTCTTGTCCAAAACAGTATACTATGCATAAATCCCATCCAAAATTTAAACATCTTATAGACTAGTTCAAAATTCTACTTCTTCAAATTATTTATAGCCATATGTCTCTAGTTTACTCCAAATTAAAAATAATACCATTTGGAATCCTACAGATCCATATATAATTAAAATACCGAAGCATGTTCAGTAAAACAACAATAGTTCACTGTTCCAACTGATTCCCTCACTTTCGTTCAATCAATCTTTTTCAAATCAATTCAGAATGCTACCAATACTTTTGGAGAGGTAGGAAAATTCCTTATGAATCCAATGGTTTAAGAATCACTTCATTTGGAGTTCGGATAACAAAGTTATGGCTAAAAGAATCAAACAAAATTTTGTCCTCAATCATGTTGAACCTGTCATGGGACAAATCACATAACTTTCTGTACAAATCTTGGATTAAGGTCTTCTGAGGACTATTTTAAAGAGGACGTCTGGATCTACAACTTTCATGAAAACCTAAAAGATAAATTATATCATCTTGAGGGTCAAAAATTGGACCAGACAATAGGCCAGATGAAAGGTCAAACGAAACCAGACAAAGGGCCAAATGATTTGGGACAATTGGCATAACTTTCTCTATGGATATCTGATTAAGGTGTTATTCGGACAGCTCGAAAGAAAACGTCAAGATCTACAACTTTAATGAAGACTTGAAGATAGATTCTATCATCTAGGGGGTCAAAATTAGACCAGACAATAGGGTAGACGATTCAATCTATAGTGGATCAGACGATAGGGTCAGACAAAACCAGATGAAGGGTTAGACGAATCAGAAAATTTCCATAACTTTCTCTAAAGATGTTAGATTAAGGTGTTATTTGGATTGTGTGAAAGAGAACTTCAAGATCTACAACTTTCATGAAGACCTCGAAGACAGATTCAATTGTTTAGAGGGTCCAAATTGGACCAGACGATAGGGTAGATGATTTAGTCTACAGTGGATCAGACGATAGGATCAGATGAATAGTGCACCAGATGATATGATATCATCAGATGATACTTCATCATAGATGATATGACGTCATCACCAGAAAATATGATGTCATCACCAGATGATATGAAGTCATCAGACGATATGATGTCATCAAACGATCCAATCTATACTCCTGAGCATCTCCACTTACAAGGATCATAACTTTTGACTCCAATATCCAAAAATTCTCATACTATATACCATTGGAAAGATAAAAGAACGATCTACAACTCTTAAGGAGGCAACTTTATCAAAATATATCTAGATCAATTCCGAATTTCTTCTTAAGTCTGAACACTAATTTTACATTCATCCACCATTATACTGCACCCAGTTCCCAACTTTATGAAAATTTTGAGACTCTTAAAGATAGAATTTAAATTCAATGTCTTCATAAGAAATGTATCCATATGTCTCTAGTTTAATCCAAATGAATAATCATCTCATTTGGATAACTAGAGAAAAAGTTATGGTTAACATGCTGAAGCACATTTAGTGAACATTTTCTACCAAGATCCCTCTTTCTACTTCCTCTACTTCTCATTTTCAATAAAATCACATTTAAAATCAATCATACCCAGAAGTTTTCAATGAATGCATGCACAATTATTTTTATGTGCGAAGATTCAATATTTATGTGCATATATGCTAACATTATGCATGAGCAAGAAAATGCATTTCCTTAATCTCTCTTTGAGCTCACATGTACCTAATTTCGGTCCTAACCCTTAGTATGGGAACGGGATGTTACATTTATAATGGTGTAATTGGAATTAATTAAGGTGTAAAATGATCCTAGTTTGATGTGGAATAAGTTAATTAAAGGTTGAATAAGATTTGGATTTTTAATTGAAGTAATAACTTAAGGAAGGTGTTATTAGATAATAAAGTATTTAATTTGGAACGTATAAGTTATAAGGAAATAAAGTATACTTATGAACACAAATGTGATTTAAATTATATAAGTGATGTGTTAGTTATGAATGTTTATGAATTGGGAACTTAGGTGAGTACATGTAAAGTGTAATTACTTAATGTATGCATTGATGCATCATTGCAAATGCTTATTGATTCGAACCTTTATTTGTACCCTTAGAGGTCAAATCAAAAATAATCCAAGGATTACAATATAGGGTACAACCTCAGGTCGTTTCACTTAATTGGAACCTAAATAAATGGACCTAAGTTAACCTATATGTCATGTTATGCAAACTAATTGAGAAAAGGGTAATTTGATCTTTGAAAACATTAATTAAACTCAAATGAATTGTAAAATGTATGTAAAATGTTTTTTTTTGAATTTTTGGGAGTAGAAAACGGAAGGATTAAAACAAGTGAGTAAACAAGTGATAGAATCCTCTTGAAAATGAGCTTTGGCTATTATAATTCGAAATTACTGTGATCGGAGTGGAAGTCACTAAGTTTTAAATGAGTAAACCTTAAAGAATTCTTTAAGTCCAAGATCTTAATCAATAGGACTCCATTTCTTAAAGCCTTATTAAATGCTCTTAATGTGTGTAGTGGATAAGCCCATGCAACAAGTCACTTTGGAATCTAGAATCAACTTAATATCAAACACAACTATAAAAGATAAAAGAGATCAACAAGATCACAAATAGACATATATGAGACTTCATATATTTAAGCTCAAAGTTCTACATAAACAAATCCAAACC
>JAOTAX010014599.1:0-12504 GCA_025629825.1 Erythroxylum guanchezii
ATTGTTAATGTGTCTAGTATGACACGACATGAAAATTTGAATTTTCGAAATGTGCCTTCGGGCAATACGATTTTTCAAACATGAAAATGTGTTATATGGGTTTGGTTAGGTTCCCTAAGTATGAATCAGTGCACTGGTCTTGTTTTAAAGGCTTCTCCCGCCTGCCCGCTAGTGGCATTGAAGTTCCGATTTCAGACTCTCATAAGTTCACGGCTACACCGGACCGCTATGTGGGAAGGTATAGTACGTTCTGTTCACGGCTGCACAGGACCGCTATGCGGGAATGTGCAGTACGTTCCGTTTGGACCGAAAGCAAACCATTTTGACATGTTATGTGATTTTTGATTTATTTATAATGTGATGCATTCATATGTGCTTGCATACATGTTTTCGATTATATTTGTGAATTTTGAAAAGTTTTGGAATTTCAAGAAGTGAAAATTTGAAGTTTGAAATTGTGAAAAGACTGAAAATTTCAGTAAAAATGATTTGAAAAGTGGAAAGGTTTAAGAAATAAGTTTTTGAAAAATTTTCTAAATGGCAAATGTTTTGAGAAATGGATTTTGGTTATTTTTCAATTATAAATATGTTATCCACGAGCTGTCTAGCTTACCCCCTTTCATCTCCATCTCCAGGTATCGAGCAGGAGATTGGATGAAGGAAAGTCAAGATGTCCTTCGATTTTGTTTGTTTTGTATTTTGTGAAATTTCGGAATGTAAAGAAATTATGAACTTATGTTTGGAATTGAGTTTGTGTATGAAGTATGGATATGTAGATGATTGATGTGTTCATGTATGGAATTGAGTTGTGCATGATTATGGAATTGGATTATGTAGGTAAATTATGAATTGTTTATATAAATGTGAATGTGATTGAGATTGGATATGATTGTGTTTTGGGTTCTGGACGGGAGATTCGAGGATACTGATTGATGATTGAGAATATTGAAGTGTTTAGGCCTAAACTTGTGTTTGTTATGCTGGGATTCCGGACAAGAGGTCTGATGAAAAGTGTGTGGGTTGTTTTGGTATATAGAAATGTGTTTAGTTATTTGCAGATTTTTGGGTTGTTAAAAATGCAGCCGTTATGCTGCCGAAATTTTTATGGCAAAGAAGAAGATTAAGAATTAGAAAAAAGTTTTGTTCAATATGAGTTTGAGTTTAAGACGAATTTTATGATTTGGAATATTGCTTGAGGACGATTTTCCAAAAAGGGAAAGTGTATGGATTGGTTTTGACTTGTATAAGATTGAATAAAGATGAAATGAATAATATGAGAAAAAAAAATTATACCGATTTCGGAATTGGATTAGTCCTAGGTTTCCAACGTGATTTTAAGTTTCGAAGATATACGCTACGGATGTCAAAAATTTGATTTGGTTCGTTTGAACATTTTGTTTGCTTCGAAATCTGTTCTTTCGATTTTCGCCTTATGTTTCCGCTTTCTTAAGTCCGATTCCAAATTTGGTATTTGATTGATCCGATTCAATTCGTCGTTCTTCGCTTTTGCTTCCGATGCGTTTAATCGGATTTCGATTATGTTTTTTTTTGTTTTTGCTATTTGGTTATCCGATCGTTCCGATTCGTTTGTTTTGATTTGGTGTTTTCGTTATCCGATTTTTGTTTTCCGTTTGTTTTCCGGTTGGGATCCGGTTCCGAGATCAGGTCCCAACAAATCAACTTAACCTTGAGAACTCCTACATATATCACTATGATTTATCTCATCTTTCAATTATCATTCACGCATTTTACATACATACGCTCTCAATCAATTCAAAATTTTAGGAGCATAACCTCCATGAAGTTCTGACCTCAATTCCACCGATATAATCTTGTGCTAAATCATAACTCTTATTACATTTATCAAACAATCATTTCAAGTCCAAGTTCAACCTCTCAATGTCATAGAAAATTTTATTTTCTTTCAACTTGGCTTATACACTTTAAATCTTGTCATTCATATTTTTATCTCTACTTTCCTCAATCAGTCCACGTCAATGTGTTCACTTCTATTTCACATTCAAGGATATACCATTACAGTACAATATTGATGTCATATTCGATGATAGATATCCACAAATACTAATGTAGTGAATCTCTATCTGTCATATCAAATCATATACTATTTCTCATTTCGAGATATCTACAAGCTTTCATTTTCTCACATTTTATCATATCATCATTCTCCTCACTATATCTATTAGCTCAGACTCTTAACAAATTCTGATATGTGTGACTCATGTAAATGCAACTCAGACTGGGGATCAGTTGCTACTGCCTGCTATGACATATAAAAAATGCATGTAACTTGATATATATTTCGAAAAACACCCATGTAAGATACTAAATCTAGGCTTTGATACCAACTCTGTTGCACTATTCTCTCATAGTGCATATCCCCGAACATATCGACGATATTCAGAAATACACATGATAAGGGTGGTGCTCTAGGACGGTCAAACAATCGAACTCATTACAATTTTTTTAAAATAGTGCACGCATATTACAGAAAACCAATAATCAATTTCGGCCCATTTTATTCATAAACATCTTCAATCACATTTATTATTACACTCCTTGATTAATCTCATTTACAAACATTTCCCAATTTGGAAAGTCATTATAAAATAGAATTATTCAGATACACGTGGTATAATAATTGCAGAATACACATTTGGATACAAAATAATGAAATACAAATGCAAACGTGAACTAATCCCGACCTCTATCTCTTATCATGATAATTGTGGTTAGACTCCAGTTAGTCTAACTGGGTATATTCTGTACCTGAAAGACAACGTTGCAAATTTTGGGTGAGTTTTGCTAATTCAGTGAGCAGACCATCCTCGATGGCTCACTCAATTACATAACACATCAATTCATATACTCACAAAATTCATATCACTTCATCAATTCAACATGTTGAGTCACATACATTTCATATTCACTTAATTCATATTTCACATTCAGAAATCATTCAATCTATTTATTTCAACCATTTAAATCATATATATCAAATGCATATGTAATGCTCATGAGACTTACTTTCAATTGTTATTGTTATGACCGAGTGCCTTTTTATTGGCCCATATCCCTTGTGGATACTGGGCTTGTTTCAGATATTGTCCCATATCCCTTATAGATACCGGGCACATTAACAACTGAGCCTGTGGCTCCTGTGTATATTTTAAGCTTTAAGCTCTTTCACACTGGTCACTCTGGTCACAACTGTCTTTATGTTATCATGCATTCATGTAATGAAATGCATCAAATCATATAAGATCAATCAGTCACTTTATTTCACTTTACACATTCACTTTCATATATCATCGGACCTAAGTTTGGCATTCAATAGTTATGTTAAGAATCACTTATTCCTTCAGATTCACATTCAAGGAGCACTTCCATTGATTTTCTTACATGCATTAAACGCCTCGAATATTTATTGTCCGGAATTAACACATTCACATCAATCATATTGTAGTAATTCGATACAGAAATTTAAAACATAATAAATAATAAAAATGAGACCATCTAAGTCGACTCACAGTACACTCCATATTAGCATTAGCTTCTATGATCTGGAAACGTCTGGATGCAGACATTCTATCTTGTATATCATCATCATGGAATACACATTAATTATTGCACAATCACATAAACATTCAATTATACACATATGCATGTGTGGAATGTATAATGCATGCTCAAATTGACTATTTCGGGTATATTTCCTTAATCACATCTCTTGATCATTCAAACCTTATCATATATATGTGTCTAGCTTGTTCTTAGGTTTACACCTCAAGAACACTTGGTTATCTTAATATCATAATTAAATTACTCGTCATTTCTTTTCTAGCATTGTATGCTCTCATAATATCCAATTCTCATTCACCTTTACTTAATGCATATTACTCAACTTTTTCTGAATCACAACTACTATCATATGAATATCTTCATTCCTATTATACTCGTGCCTTTTGTACTTTGATATCAACAATTTATTCACTATGTTATAACCTCAATTATCAATTCATATATATCACACATTTAGTCACTTAATCCAAGCATCATTCCATCTTTTCTTAAAACTTAAGACAAATGCTCCCATGTGTCTTAAGTTTCTAATGAACTAAATTTAATACAATTCGGTTCAATATTCTACAAGTCATACACAAAATACTTCAGACTGTTCTCACACCATGACAGCACACTGCACTCAACTTTAAGCCATATTTTGAAACTCTTAGAAACAGAATTACAATTCGATTACTACATGAAAATTGTATCCATATGTCTCTAGTTTAATATTAATAAAAAATAATCCAATTTGTATATCTACAGATCAAGATATGGCCAAAATACAGATGCATGTTCAGTGAAAACACTCCATTTGACCTATTCCAGCACACTTCATTTTCATCCTAAACTCATCAATCAACCATTTACCAATCCTTTCCTAGTGAATTCAGATGACAATGTATTATGGTATAGAGGAAGGAAAATGTGTGAGGAACTTATGGTTCAAATTTCAAGTCAATCGGAGGTCCAGAGAAGAAGTTATGGTCAAAAGAGTGAAAGATGTTTAAAACTGTCAAAAAGCATTGTACCTTCACTGTCACGATCATGCACTTCCTATTGATTCCTCAAGCACGATCTTGCATTCCCTTGAGGTTTCCTCACTGTCAAGATCGTGCTTGTGCACGATCGTGCACTGCCTAATATTTCCTTTCTGTCACGATTTTTCTTATGCACGATCGTGCAACTCCCCTAATATTCCCTCTCTGTCACGATCGTGCTTGTGCACGATTGTGCACTACCTAATGTTTCCTTTCTTTATTCCTACTTCCATTTCAGCTCAAATCATTCACACAAATCAAAATCCATACTTGATCATAAATACCAAAATAGAACATATTCTTATACATTTTCATTATTAATTTTCTGCACATGTTCTACTTCATTTTTCACCTTCATTTCATTCCTAACTATCAAATTTTTCTGCACTTTTTCCTACACTATCTTTAATGATCATTCTAACTCAAATCATCTCAAGAACAACTTATGAAATATTGATCATCATATATAAAAACAAGACATGAATCTACCCACATTTCTCGTTCACATTTCAGCATGTACCCATCCTCATTTTATGATTATTTAACTCTTAACTATCATCAAAACATGTTTCATTCAACAAATAAAGAAGAGCAATGTTTTATACTTACTTGTTTACTCCAAGATCTTCAAATCACTCTTAACTCTAGCTTCTCCAGTATCATTTGATCATCAACATTTAAAGGTGGTAGGGTTGGGTCTTTAGTAAGAAATGAAGAAGACAACAAAATAATAGTAGCAAATGAAAGGTGAAAGTAAGCTTCAACGTGGATGGGTGAGAAGTGAGTATCGAGTATGAAGACAAATAAAGAAGATGAAGATGAGAGAAGCTAACGAAGAGAGGAGTAAATAGCAAGTGAAAGACCAAAATGAGAGTGGGTCTTTCACTTGGTGAAAATTGTGGGTTAAGACAAGTGGTGTGACAAGTGACAAGTCACTTTCTCATGGTCCTCTTTTGGTCTTTTAATTAACCTGTCCATTTGTGTCCCAATTCTAATCCAATTGAATCCCAAATTTTAAATGACATAAGTCATTAAATCATAATGTCACTCATCAAAATTTATACTGCCATCTGACACTTATTTCAACTACTTTTCATCAATTGTCTCGCCATTTGGCATTTTTCTTAGTCCAAAATATCTTTAATTCCAAAAAATTCTCAAATTTCTCCAAAAAGTCTAAACCATTACTTATACACACTAAATCAATTTTTAAGACACATGATCCATAATTCACATTATAAGCACATTAAAAAAATCATTTATAACCGAAAAAATGTCAAATGAGTGCACGAACAAATCATCGTAATGTGTGCAAAATTCAAGTTCATGTGAGTGCATGCTAACATTATGCATGAGTATGAAATGCATTTTTCTAATCTCTCATTCTTATTTCTCAATTACAAAAATCTAGGGTTCTAGCTATCAGTATGAAAATGGGATGTTACAATCCCCCCCCCCCCCTCTCCTCCTCCTAAATAAATTTTGTCATCGAAATTCTTATCTGATTGATAAAAAAGGCAAGGGTATTATTTCCTCGTATGCTCCTCCGTTGCCCATTTAACTTCATCACTCGAATAATTTCTTCCAATTGACTATAGTTAATGGAATCAATCAGTCTTTCAATTATTTATTCAGACACCATAATGTCTTAACTGGTTACTCACATATATATATAAAATATCAAATTACTCGCAAGTTTCACTTCCTGTGATGACAATACATCTATGTTAGATCATATCGATATTTCTTAACATACTCCCATGTAACACAGTGTAAATTTGATATTTGGTTGTGGGTAAGATTAACTTAAGTTAATGGTCCTATGCTCTCAATAATTTTGTATGGACAAATACAATTCGAGCTTAGTTTATCCTTTTTCCTAACCTGAGCACACCTTGCCAAGGTGATACTCATAGAAACATTTCATCTTTTACTTGATCCAAAATGTTGTTTCTTACCTCAAACTTTAATGATCTGTATATTTATATATAGATCCAAAATGTTTCACTGTACATATAATGTCTCCAAGCTCTCAAAGCAATTACTATTGCAGCAAATTCTAAATCATATTCTGAATAATTCAACTCATGAGACTTTAACTATCTCCATGCATACGAAATCACTTAATTATGCTACATTAGATTTCATCCTAATCTCTAATGTGAAACCTCATTATATACTACATAATCTACAAATCCAAACAATATAATTATCATCGGTGTTATAATTCATCAAATTTCTTTTTTACATTCATCAGTCATACGATTTACATGTTTTTCCTCAGACATTTTTGTCAAAGGGCTAAGATCAGTAAAAACTCCTTAATAGTCTTTGGTAGTATCCAATTTACAGCTAGTTCTAGAAAACTCCGGATCTCTTATATATTCCTTGGAGTTTCTCACTTCATCATTATCTCTACTTTCTTTGTGTCCAATAATATGCCATGTTCAGATACTATACAACCCAACATTTTATTTGATCAAGCTAAGATTCAATCTTATTGAACTTGGCATATAATTGTTTCTACCTTCATGATAAGTAAGATTTACCTCAAGTATTCAAAATATTCTTCTCAACTTTTCGAATACATTCAATATATCATTTATGATCATAGTCACTAATTGATCCAAGCAAAATTGGGACACTTTATTCTTCAATATCATAATACTTTCGAGGGCATTGTTTAACTCCAATAGATATTGCCAAAACTTAATGTGCCCATGATTAGTTTTCGTGATTCCTTAAGTAACTAATTCTTCAATGAGGTAATATTATCTCACGTTATTTTTGGTTTCCCAATTGACTTCTTTTATCGAATGATTTTCTCAATTCATTCGATTTCCTCTTATTTCTTATTAACTTATTCTAATGTCTTGTCATTCATACTAGTTTCTCCTCACCTTAGCAATAGTGTCACCTTAAATTTAAGAATCCCATCATGTAATTGGATGTCTTACATCAAACAAGTAGAAACTCCAAATTGACTCCCTGATTCCCTTGATATGTGATGTGATATATAGACACCTACAGGTTGAGCTGTATTACATGCATTGTCTATGTTCTTCATTGCCACTTGAATCTATTCTGCTGTGAGATCATCTTCATTCCTTTCAGGAAACATCTTCTTCTTCCTTTTTCCTTCGTTTATTAAGGGGGTTGAACATCTTAGTTGTACATCCGGTACAATCTTTATTGTTGTTCTGCTTGTTATCGGATAGATTGTATTGTTAAGTGAAGAAGACTTCACTTCTAATAATTTTGGTGACAATCAAATAATAATAATCTTAGAAATGTATGAACTGTTTTGATAAGTTTTTAAGTGTGCAGAAAAATGTAAGAAACACTTAGTCATCCCAAACGATACATCAATAACAGACGAAGCGTAACAACAGTAAAAGTGCAACAACAGACGAAGCGGAATACCAGTCGAAGCGACAATATTACATGATACAAAAAGGAAGATACTCTAGAATGTCATACAGTTAGTTAGTTGGAGTTAGTAACAGGACTCAACTAAATAACGGTTTCTAGAAGATTCAAGAAGTAGTTTCTTCAGAAGACAGTTGGAGACTTAGGCTATAAATACTGGTTCTAGTCGAAGACTAAAATAACGTTTTTACAAGAGAGAAAATTTTGATTGTACAATACTTAGAAAAATTTTGTATTCAAAGTGCGAAACAAGATAGAGAATACAACTGTAATGTAAAGCTAAAAAAATATCTTTTTTAGAGAGAGAAAGAAAGGCTAGATCCTGGAGAGGCTAAGATAGCAGAAAGAATATTTTGTGAAAGAGACCTGAAGAGGCTCTGGAAGGGTAGAAAGAATACTTGTAAAGTTGAAGAGTATAGTGAAATCTCAGACAAACTCTGAGGATTGGACATAACCCAATGTTTGGGGTGAACCAATATAAAATTGTGGCGTCTATTCTCTAGCTCTTACACTTTAATTTTCTTGTTGTTAGATGAGTAGATAAAATTACTTGCGATTCCAATACTTATCAACTTTAGTAAAGTGTTTTTGTATTCATCTGATATTTGCAAAGATATTCAAGAAATCTCAAAAGATTAATATTTTAAAAAAGAATACACAATTCAAACCCCCCTTTTCTTGTGTATTTTATATACTTTACGTGATTCCTATAAGAACAAGTGATTTACTTCAGTTGGTATCAGAATGAATACACAATTCAAACCCTCCTACATTCAATGGTAAGGATTATCATTATTGAAAGGACAGGATGTGGCTCTTTATAAAATCCACACATTGATCTTTGGGATATCATCGAGAATGGTCCATACACACCAATAGACGATGAAGGCAATCTCATTTCTCCTAACAGATGGTCAGCCGATCAGAAAGCTCAATTTCAGTAAAACTCAAAGGCCAAGTTCTTTCTAAGTTGTGCCCTAAGCAGAAGTGAATATGATAAGGTTCATTGATGCGAAACTGCAAAGGAAATGTGGGACACATTATCCATCGGACATGAAGGCACAAATCAAGTGAAAAAGTCCAAGATCAGTATTCTTGTACATCAGTATGGTTGTTCAAGATGAAAGAGGATGAGTTTATTGATCAGATGTTTGGACGATTTCAAACTATCGTTACTGGACTT
The DNA here is from genome assembly GCA_025629825.1 of Erythroxylum guanchezii. NCBI lineage: Eukaryota > Viridiplantae > Streptophyta > Magnoliopsida > Malpighiales > Erythroxylaceae > Erythroxylum > Erythroxylum guanchezii. Next base: position 9,235 of record JAOTAX010014599.1, read on the forward strand.
AAAGCTCTTAGGAGAATCTACGATAATCAAGATCATGTCAGAAAGATTCTTAGATGTCTTCCTAAAAGATGGAGACCCAAAGTTACAGCAATACAAGAAGCCAATGACTTAAGCAAGTTGAAGCTCTCTACGATAATCAAGATCATGTCAGAAAGATTCTTAGATGTCTTCCTAAAAGATGGAGACCCAAAGTTACAGCAATACAAGAAGCCAATGACTTAAGCAAGTTGAAGCTAGATGAATTGCTTGGTTCTTTGAAGATACATGAAGTAGAGCTTGATGTAGAAGATAAACCTAGAAGAGATAAATCTATAACATTAAAGGCTAGTCAGAAGAATCAAAAGAACTAGAGAAATAAAAGTACATCTTCAAAAGCATTAAAGATTGAAGAAATCAAGAATGATGATGCTAGTGAATCTGATCAAGATTCAAGTGAAGATGATGATGAACTATCCTTCATTTTAAGAAAGATTAGGAGGACGTGGAAAAAGAAAGCAAAGGGAAATAAAGAGTTTTTTTTAAAGAAAAATAGCAAAGACAAGTCAAAAATGAGAAAACTTCTATCGTTTGCTATGAGTGCAACAAACTAGGACACTACAAGTCTGAATGTCTGTTGCTCAAAAGAAAACAGAAGAAAAGTAAAGAAAACAAAAAGAGCATGATGGCAACTTGGGAAGATTTGGATTCGTCCGAATCTGATTTCGATTCAGAAGCATCAGTACAAGCAAATATATGCTTAGTAGCTGAAAAGGAATGTGACGATGAGGTAACTTCTAACTTTAATGAACTTCAAGAGGCATGTTTAGAATTGTTAGAGGATTCACATGCTATATTAAAGCAATATAGGGTTTTAAAAAAGAAATTTGCTGAAAACTTGAAGAACACGAAAGTGTTAGAAAAAGAAAACGTCTACCTTAAGAAACAAGTAGACGATATGAAAAAAAAGTAACTGTAGATAGATATGAGGAAATTAATCAATTGAAATAAAGGATTAATAGTCTTTTAGCAGCTTTATCGATATTTACTGAAATCACAAAAAAGATGAACGATATGATTGGAAAATATAGACACCTAAATGATAAGAGTGGTTTAGGGTTTACTAATAGTAATGTTCGTCATAATAAGAGTTTTGTTCCTAACAGACAGAAAAAGAACTTTGATATTATTATTCGAGGAATAATCGTAAGACTAACCCCAAAGGACCCAAGAAAATATAGGTACCTAAGAAAGACATAATATATACTGCAGATCTCTTTTCTTGGAAAAAGCAACTAGCACCAATGTTACTTGGATAGTGGATGCTCGCGACACGTGACGGGAAGAAGGTCTATGTTCCTAGACCTCCAAAATAAGCAAAGAGGATCAGTAACTTTTGGAGACAACCAGTAGGGCAAAATAGTTGGAATCGGCAAAGTTGGTAAAGATTCATTTACGTCTATTGATAATGTCTTGCTAGTTGAAGGTTTAAAGCATAATCTAATTAGTGTAAGTCAATTATATGATTCTGGCTTTGAAGTATCATTTAATCAAAATTTTTGGTTCCATATTCTTTTCTGCCAAGAGACGAAACAATCTCTATAAGATTAACTTAGAAGATTTAAAAAGTCAAAATATTTCATGTTTTATATCAACAGATGAGGAAAAACTGATTTGGCATAAAAAGCTAGGTCATGTTAGCTTTAAACATATTTCCAAGTTGGTTAGACATGATTTGGTAAGAGGATTACCAAAAATAAGTTTTAACAAAGATTTCTTTTGTGAGAGTTGTCGAAAAGGAAAACAAGTTAAAACATCTTTTTCCTTTAAAAATGTTGTAACTTCGTCTAGACCACTAGAGTTGTTACATATAGATTTGTTTGGTCTAACTAGAACACTAAGTCTTGGCAGAAAGAAGTATGGTCTCGTAATTGTTGATGACTTCACTAGATTTTGTTGGATATTATTTCTATCACATAAAGATGAATCTCTTAAGTGCTTTAAAGTTCTATGCAAAAAGTTACAAAATGAATAAAGGAATTTCTATCGCTGGAATTAGGAGTGGTCATGGTGGAGAATATGAAAATGAAAAATTCCGAATGTTTTGTGAAGAGAATGGAATCTTCCATAATTTCTTTACTCCTAGAACTCCACAATAGAATGGAGTTGTAGAAAGAAAGAACAGGACGATTCAGGAAATGTCAAGAACCATGTTATGTGAAATGAATCTTCCTAAGTATTTCTAGGCAGAAGCTTTAAATACAGCTTGTTATAATCAAAATAGAATACTTTTACGACCTCTCTTAAATAAAACTCCATATGAGTTATGGAAAGGAAGGAAGCCAAATATCTCTTACTTCTATCCATTTGGTTGCAAATGTACTATATTGAATACCAAAGAAATATTGGATAAATTTGATTTTAAGATCAATTCAAGAATTTTTCTAGGATATTCGATGTCTTCTAAAGCGTCTAGAGTTTATAATTTTGTTTCCAAATCTGTGGAAGAATCTATACATGTCAAGTTTGATGATGGTTCACATCTAGATAGAAGAAACGATTCTGATGATGAAACTCTATCTGCTCCCTTAGTTGATAACATAGACATGTCACCATCAGATGTTCCACTTGATAAGGTAGAAGATATTCCTGAAACCTTAGTCTTGAAAAGACTAGAAGTATAAATCCTCTCGCCCAGAAAACCTGATTATAGGCGAAACTTTAGAAGGTGTGAGAACTAGGTCTAAATTTAGAAGAGAGGAAAATGTAGCTTTTATTTTTGAATTGGAACCTAAGAAAATTGATGAAGCTCATCAGGATAAAGCTTGGATTTTAGCCATGCAAGAGGAGTTAAATCAATTTACGAGGAACAAAGTTTGGTTTTTAGTTCTTAGACCATCGAATAATTCAATCATAAGAACCAGATGGGTTTTTAAAAAATAGACTAGATGAATCAGGTAGAGTAAAATCGTAACAAAGCTAGATTAGTAGCTCAAGGCTATAATCAATAAGAAGGAATAGACTATAATGAAACCTACGCTCTTGTAGCTAGATTAGAAGTTATTAGGATTTTGCTTGTATATGCAGTTTGTCATGATATAAAACTGTTTCAAATGGATGTGAAAAGTGCCTTTCTGAATGGTTTTATTGTTGGCCCCCAAATTTTTTCTTCTTGATAAATAAGCATGATTAGATTATTTTGGGGTCTTGCTAGATTAATTTATGTTGGAATTAATTGACATGTTAATGTGAATGAGATTAGGTGACATGAGTTAAGGGAATTAAAGTGTTAAG
>JAOTAX010014617.1:0-12504 GCA_025629825.1 Erythroxylum guanchezii
ATTTCTTCATGTTAATGTGTCATTAGACATCAAAGAACAAAAACCCATCATCAAAATCATTAAACCCATACATTCCATCAAGTGGGTTTCACAAGAAGAGAGAAAAACTAAGCTTAAATTGATAGAACTACGTGTCGGGATTGAGACTTACCTTTTTGTACTACCCGAAAGGCTTGATTCTCCTTCCCATCCTTGTTACAAGGGTTGAAAAACTTGAAGGCTAGCTCCCATGGAGGTTTCGTGAAAGAGGGAGGAGGAAGAAGACAAAGCATTTTGTCTTATTCCTAAGTAGCTTCTTTTATAAGCTTCATTGACCATTATTTACAAAAATGTCACTCTTGTACTAATTCTTAAAAATCCGCCCGTACAATTTCCTATGACCACCGAAAAAGTGTCAAACATCCTTAATTAATGTCACCAAAATTATTATTCACTATTCTGTGGTTTTAATGACATTAGTCTCAAATGCCAATTTATTTCTGTGTACCAGTTAAACTAGATACCGGGTGTTACAATTTTAAAATTTAAACCTATAACTTAATTAGAAACATATAATGTTTCATGTGTTTTCACTTACAAATTATTGACAATTGTGATGTAAGTTCTTCCATCGGGTCCCCCAACTCTAAGCTGAAGATCGTCTTCTTTAAGTTCACTGACGATTGTACTTCATTACTCTTTGAGGCGTTACAAATCAATGGTTCCCTATGTCATGTCCACTCAAAATAATTTGGCACAAACCTTTTCCTCAACAAATGCTCATTCACTTCATCAATAGGAAGAAAAGAATGTGTTTGCACCTTTTACATGGATATCTGATCTTTGGGCCATCCAAATATGCAGGTTGAGAACATGCATAATGAATAAAAGCTTCAACTCCCTCAACAAACTCAGGATTAATGAAATCATCAGCTATTAATCGTCTATACATCTAAGATCTATCAACATTACTCATTTCTGCAAAACTGTTAATTTCAAACAGTGATTTCATAGTTAGTATCCTTTATGTTCCCCAATGTTTACAGAACATCTAAACTTGACTTAACATCCCCTAAGTATTAACCAATTGAATTAATCACCTACAATTGATTTCAAAAATATGATACGTGACATTGTTTACATCTATGAATCAAGAAAACAAGTTCTCGTTGTGACTACTAGGCTCGTGAAAATTTTCACTGATAAGCCTCATGGGAGCTCCATCACGGGTTATGGGTTAAGATGAAAAGCTAATTTTAAGAATGTAACAACCAAACACAACCAATAAGAAAATGTATTAATGATAGAGATTAACTATACTTAAAATTTAAAGCTAATAATTTAGATTAACAATACATAACATTTAGATTAACAATATTTAAATTTAGATTAACAATACTTAAAATTTAAAGCCACAAAACGAAGTTCATGCCACAACAAGTTTCGATTGGTGCAGGTCATTTACATTCATACAAACTAGTTCAAATGGGAGGTTCAAACCATAAACAAATACTCGAATTAAACCAAGTAAATGAAAACCTAGTAAATAACAAAACTCACTTATCTCAACCGACAAGCAGAAAAAGTATCTGAAGCATGTGAAGGAAGGAGATGATGGAGCTATAGTGAGTTGAAGACCAAAGAAGATAAACAAAACAAAGAAAAGAAGACAATGACAATCAAAGCAGTACACAAAACAAAGTAACGAACAAAACTCAACAACGTCGTAAAAAACAATCAAATAATAAAATGTTACCCTAATCGACGATTAAAGGAAGACGACGACAATGACACGCAATGGGCAACCGGCGATGAGGACAAAAGATGGTTAACTATACATGAAAACAAAAAATCATCCTTAAGTGATATGTTGTACATCTTCAATTTCTCACATTTTATAAAAAAAATTAGATAGGAAATCCAACAAGAAGCTAGATAGGAAATCCTAAAAGCTAGAATAAAGTTCCAATTGATAGAATTAAAAGCTTTGAAATAAATAATCTTCATATTGTAACTTTAGTTAAGTGTTTTCTTATAGTAATTTATGGACTTAGATCATCTCATCATGATTTAAAAACCTAAAAATTTAACAAATTAACTCATAATTATGCTATATATTCTCATATTAGCATAAATGAATGATGAAACATAACATATTAAGTATATATAAAATGGCAATTTAGCAACTAATATTATATTGCACCACCAAATCAAAAACAGAAGCCCAAGCTCCGAAATTCCATTTCCATAAATCTCTCAAATTCAATCTCCTCCACAAACAAACGAAGATGATTAAACAAAATCACCATCATAATGTCACCTGTAAAAAACACAAAACATAAATCACAAGTAAAAGAACACAAAACACAAATCACCATCCCAACTGCATAATGAAGCATAAAAGAAACAAAAGCCCATACAATCAAATTACTACACAAACCCAAATACAACAATGTCACCATAAAATTAGATAGACCACTTACCTCAATGATGTCAGGCGACGGAAGAAGACAGCAACAGATGCAAGGCCACTGAAAGCCACTAAAAAATGAAAGAACTGAAAATGAAAAAACCCAAAACTTTAATCGTGGAGGAGAAATCAAAAGAAACGAAAACATAGAGAAGAGTACGGGGGGCTTCGGGTGTTAGGTTTTTATAATTATCAAACGACGTCATTTTACAATAAATTTAAGAACACTACCGACATCATTTGAATTTATAGATGGAAAATGAATTCGTTGGTAAACGTCGTCACTGATTTATCCCAACAAGCCTTACCACCAAATGACATCGTTTATATTTTATTAAAAATGTTGCAGTCGAAGCAAACGACGACATTTAACTTTCAATTTTACCAACAGAATAAACTTTCGTTGGTAAAAGATGGCATTTATTTTTTCACCTATAATTCACGCCTCATTTACTAACGGTGATTCCTATTCCATCGTTATATTCCATTGCAAAAATTATCGTGATAATTTCCTTCTAGCTTTACCAACATATATTTTGTTTGTCACAAATTACCATTTCTTACGACAATTTTATCTACGAAATTTGATTTTTTCTTGCTAATTTTTAACGGTATTATTTCCATCGGTAATGATCTGTTGGAAATCGATAATTTTCTTGTAGTTTTGCATATCTAAGTAAGAATGTATACCATTTATTTCTAAATAGACATTTTATAAAGCCCACAAAGCTACGTTAAAAACTTAACTAACAGCCCAACCTAACCCACAAACCATTAAGTTGTATAAAAGTACAGATCTGGAAATGCACATAAACACCAACAAAACCACCATCTTCTTCATCTTCTCTCTTCATTTCTAGTTGGTGAGTGTGTCAAAATGCACCACTTTGTTCTCCATGTAATATTTTTCTTATAGGTTCTCTCATTTTGTTTGTTTGTAGAAAACTTGGAGAAAGTTTTGGAGGTTAACAACACCAAAATCCCTCACTTAGGTAAAAATTATAGTAGCTATATTATATTTTTTGTGTGATTTGATCATCCTACACTAGTCTATAGTTGGCTTGCATGTTGTGGTTGATTGGGACAATAATTGAAGTTGCATGAAGGGATAAAAGTAGAGAAAATGGGGTTAGAAAATGGTAAAAGAAGTGGAGAGGGTGAAGATGATGACAATGTTTTAAAAATTTAAGTTGCATGTAAGGGGATAATATAAAGTGCAGAAAGTGAAGGGTAAATCTGGAATTTATTTGCATGAAGGACATTTTTGGTATTAATGAAAATGAGTGAGGATAAGATAGGACTTCTAATTAGTTAAGGGTATTTTAGTAATTATGAGAGTTAGGTTAGTTAGGATACTATTTTATAATTAAGAATAAATTAGAAAAGAGAATAATGTTGGATTATTAGTGTAATTGAGTTAGAAATTTTTTGTAAGCTAGTCTAATACAATTTTAAAAATTATAGCTTCGAAAGTCCAATTAAGGAGTGATTGGGATTATCAATTAGTTGAATTCGAAATCAAGGTAAGGATAACCTTGGACTTTACTCTTAAAATTAAGTACCGTTTTGTTATTAATAAATTATATTTTGAATTAGTCACTAATTAAATTAATGATTAATAATTACATACATTAATTATATTTACTTTAATTATCAAATAATTAATGTAGTATAAGGTGTTTCATTGTTATATTTTCTTACATAATCTAAGGTGTATTGCTTCTTATGTTCAAGGGAAATGTGTTAATTAAATGGAGACTGGTGGATAATAAGTTGTGAATTGTTATTGAAAATTGAGAATCAGTAGCTTGCCTAGGATAGGCTACATTCAATGGTCTTAAATTGATGAGTTGTTTAGAGATGAGTGAGTGGTGGCTAGGTATTTGTGTCGATGTTTTATGGTCATGAGGAATTTGCTTTGGACTTCAATATAGCTAGCAAACTACTTTGAGTTCGTACATGAATATGTAGAATGACACTTGCATTTATTATTAAAATCCTAAACAAAAAGTTTGTACCAAAGACTATGTGCAATATTTCCAACCCCTGACTTTCAACACTATAATTTCTCAGTTGACATATTATGGGATGCAGTTCAGAGCCATCCATATAGAAGTTACAAGTGCTAGTTTTTAGAGAATTAGACAGACAATTATCAATGTATCATCTGAAATTAGACCTTTCTCCTTGGTTGACTTTTTCTTTACAGTCATCTTATTTATATTCATAACTATCACAAAAACAACATAATTGTCAATATGCTATTTAAAAATATAAGTGAAATAAAGAACAAAGAAAGGACCTATAGGAATGCTCTTCTCCATAAGATTCCTTTATCTAGATCAAGGTTATGTTTACAAAAGAGAATTTCTTGAAGTAGAAGATTAGGTTGGATTAATAAGGATTGTGTTGTCTCTATCCCAATCAAGAGAATATATTAGTTAAACCCCTCCAAATGACTTTACAACTACAAAAGCTTGTCTTGTTCGATAAAAAGATAAATTCTTCTTCTAGTCGTGCAACCTTTAAGAATTGTTAACAATTGAGACCCACCACAAATGTAGTTAGTTAGGACTTGAAACCCACACTTGAAAAAAAACATATTAATTTCACATCTTGTTAGGTGTAGGATAGAAATTTCACTCATCATCTTTTAGATATTTAGGTGAGATCTCCTCAATGATATAGAACTTTTCACTCATCTTCTTGAACTCAACCTTCTGTATCTTATTGATTCACACTTTAAAATTGTGATAATAGTACCTATTTATAAAGTCTAGTAAAGAATTTTGAAGATGAAGCGTATTCTTTGATTTGGCTAAGCTAGGCTTGTGGGGTACTTTAAAAGGAGGCCAAGTTGTTACAAGAGAAGGTGGTATGGTCTTGACAGGTCTAAAGGATACAAGATTGTTATTTCTAAGGTTGGAGTAAGTTGATCCTACATTGATATATTTACTAGAGCTAACCTTACTCCTTAAACTAGTCCTAATTAACATCCATATTGCTCTCCATATTGAAAAGAGAAAAAGAAAGGAATATGGTCTTACCTTAAGAGATTGTAACAAACTTGTTAAATCATTTTAATGGAACTTTCTCACAAAAACAATCTCAACTTTAAGTAAGCTATCTTCCACATCTTTTATAGAGCAATGGATGGTCAAGATTGAATTAAATCATTAGTAATAATTAAATAATGATTCATCTCCTTATAGGTAGTAGAAAGGCTATGCATTATGAGGAATAACTAGATCCTATAGAGAATATTAAAAGAATCTTTTAGGGAACAATTCTTGTCTAATTCCCAACTTATTCGATACAGACCTAGTAAGATGTTTATATTAATCTTCAAAAATGATTATTGTATGATTATTAGCCCATTTATGAAAACTTACATTACAAAATTTTGTATTATCTAAAGGTACCTTTATTTAGCTTGGAAAGGTTACCATGTAAATAATTATGCTTCAACGAGGCTAAATATTAAGAGTTTCATTTTTAATCTAGGTCTAAAAAAAACTAAAAGATAAATGATACATCCTTAATTAGTCTATGGATAGAACTTGATTTATTTAGCATAATATCTTTTTTCTTCAAGAACGTGAGTTTTAGGCCTACGTTTGAGCCCCAATGATTCGAAGCGAACAACATCAATCAACATCAACATATAAAGTTAGAGTTCTAATCAAATGACATGGATGTTAAGTGTCTTTGATTAATTGCCATTTAAAATGTAGATATCATAACAAGAATGAATAATTAAAAGGATCACTATCCAAATTAAAGTAAAGCAAACATGAGAATTGTATAATTTCCAACTATTTATTTCCTTACTAGAATTTTGATGACAAACCACAAAATTATATATAATTGTAATTCTTCAACAAGAAAATTTGCTTCAAGTTAACCATTTAAATATGAAGTATTAGAAATGCAAATTCCAACTTTAGATGAATGACATATCAAGAATACGAGAGAAAAGTTAGAAAAAAATTGCACAATATTTGTCATTAGCTTGGCTTCTAAGTTCTTTTTTATGGTTTTAACCAAACGATGGCCTAAAGATTAGTAGCTTCAATTAAACGTCATAGCCTATATTGTATGATCTCTCTATTTATAACGTTACAATGATAAGTATAAATTGTCTTTAGATTAGACCAAATGTTTCGTGAAGGATCTCATAATTTATTTTATGCAATTAAGCAAGAGAAAAGAAGTTAACACCTTAACAAGTTATGAGAAATTAAGTTAGAGGAGGAAATGAGAATATGATAGCAATCGGAACAAATCTGAACCACCTAATTAAGGTTACAATTAACAAGCTTGGCTGGTTGCTGATGTCAGTTTATACGAATAGGCATTACAATAGGGAAATCACTTTTTTACCATCATAACCTGAAATCCTAATCATGTTCAATTTACATCAACTATGCATCTCTATAACTGTAAATGTAATTACTTATATAGTTAAACTATCCCCATCTTTTAGTAACGAACATGTCATATGCAATATAATATGAGTTATTTTGATAAAGATTGAATATTCTTATTCTATATGTCAACTTAACTAAGAATATTCCGTTGAATGATAACGGACTTCTTGTTTTTAACATAATCAAAGGGTAGGCACAACTATATTGGATAAAATAAAGCACGTTTTATGCATTGTTTCTTGTATTTCTTTTGAATGCATTGTTTCTTGATTGGAAATAGTCTTATGAAGAAACATTTAATTTGTATTTACTGAGAAGTAAAACTTTATCCAGTAAATGAACTAAAAGGTTGAAGTTTAACAAGTGACGAAAAACAAATGTAGTGTTTGGTGGTTAAAGCAAAATTTGCACACTACAAGAAAATGATTAAATACCGACAGGAAATTACCTTCTTCATACTTGAAACTCGTGGGGGCATGTTAAGTGATTTCTCCTGTCACTTTTTGTTCTCTTGGTGGTTGCTTTGTAATTGTGCTTGATGACCTAAGTTACTAGTGATGGCGTTGGCATAAAAGCACAGGACCAATCTGAAATCAATGATAAAATCTGATTTGATGAAAATTTGAGTTGGATTCTGGTTCAGTCTGATCTTGATGGGGCTAGATGCCATTGTTTGGATCCATGAGTCCGGTGATCTTAGCCAGGGAATACCTGCAAAACAATAGAAGGCTCACCGGGGGTTGATTTCTGGTAGGCCCCTCCGACGCTCAAGTTAGTCTTTTATGAGGGTTTTGGCGGCTGGTGAATACAGAATAAAAGGGTTCTAAAGTTGTACCTGTATCATGGCAAAGTAGTACCTTATATAAGGAACAGATGCTCGGTTTAGGTTTTTACGTATGCATGGGAAGTTACCCCCTGCGTATGGGCCGTGGACGCGTGGACCTGGGCCTGGGCCTAGCATAGCCGAGCTAACCATAAGCCCCCTACTCCTCGAGTCTAATCATGGAGAAGGGTCGTAGGAGTACACAAAGATTGCGCGACTCAGTTGTCTGACAGCTCACGACAGGTTCGACCAATCGAACGTAGTGGCAAGGCCGACCGATCGATCGCAGTGATAGGATCGACCGATCAATCGGAATGAGAGGGCCGACTGATCGATTGCAGCGATAGGATCGACCGATCGATTGTGATGACAGGGCCGATCGATTGATCACAGCGATAGGATCGACCGATCGATTGTGATGACAGGGCCGACCGATCGATCGCAGCGATAGGATCGACCGATCAATAGTAATGACAGGGTCGATCGATGAGACGTCGACGCCTAGTCAAAACCTTGGGTTTAATCATTACTTACGGCACGCGTCCACTGATGGATTTTCAAAATTTGAAATGAAGTGCCTTTTTAATTGTTGTATAGCTGTCATGTGTGTCCTTTCAACCGTTGTATAGCTGTCATGTGCGTCCTTTCAACTATTGCGCCATATTAGGTCTCTGACAACCCTAATTCGCCACAGCCCGGATTGTGCCACGTTTACAGCATCTGTTTGGATTTCACCACGCGTTTGACATTGGTTGGAGCATCCGTTCAGTTGGTTTCTATAATAATCGTTTGGAATCGGTAAGTTTCCTTCGTTTCTGCTTCCGCGTACTCGATTTTCCAATTTCTGCTCTCTAACTTCTCTCTACTCTTCATTTTTTCGTCTGCGATCATCAGAATTCCATTTCCTCCGCTGTCTAAGCTCCAAATTTCTGCCACTAAACTAGGTACGTCCTTTTCCCGATCCTTACCCTACAAATTTCCTTTTCATAACTATGTCGTCAACGAGTCCTAGAAGTGCAAGCAGGCCTAGAAATGAAACCGCTGCCTCTTCTTCTTGTTCATCGCCCACTCGCCTAGTTTTATCACAACCGCCGATGGGTTCTAGGGAAGAGCTTGATGCGGCCCAGGGGGAGCCTCTCTAGGAACGGGCCATCAAAAGTGCTTTGTAAATAGTTGGGCTGCTTGAGACACTGACGGAGGCGATGGAGGTGTCGGAGGTGGGACTAAATGAGGGAGTTGTGGCGAGTGACCAGAAAGATGGGCAGGTCGTTAAAGGGCCACTGTGAGATCCGTCGACGATGACCGAGAAGGAATCGAACCGATCGGTTATCAAGAATAACATCCCTGCGTCCTGGGGACCCAGACTGGCCTCCGAGAATGAATGGATTCATAGCAGTCTGGGCTGATACTTTGCTGTTTCAGACAACTTTTTCTCGATCGGTGGTATGAAGCTTCCGTATGCTCCGATCGTTGATGAGGTGTGTAGCACCTACCAATTGAGGCCGAGGCAAATTCCTCCAAATGGCTGGAGATTTATTAACGGTCAGGCCTTGCTGTTCCACCATTTCGGGTGTCCCCCATCGGTCGATATCCTGTGCCACTTTTTGAGAATGAACCAGAGTTCACCGGGGCTGGGGTCCATCATCTTCAATATAGAGATGCACGCTATCGTCTGGCTGGAACAGCTTCAAAAGTCCAAACTTGGAGGACGAAGTACTTCTTTATGAGGCCCCCCGGATCTACCTTTGAGTCTAGGCCGTGGACATATCCCGTGGCCGAGCGGTGGAATGACATCTCTAATTTGCCCCTCTCCAAGGAGGAGTGGGAAGTGATCGATAGGATCAAGGTGCTCGGTCGGTACGATTTCGACCGCCTTATGTGGGGGTATCGTGGAGGGGCATCGGTCGATGCGTTCTTGATTAATCCCCCACCTTGGATTAGCGGGCTGGAAGGAGAAACTGCCCCTCCTGGTTGATTCTTTGTAATTTAACTATTTATTGCATGCTCAAGTAATATTTTCAATTTCTGACCTGTTTCCCTTTTCGTGCAGCCATGGCAAAGCTTAGGGATTTCGCCGGGTCCTCCAGTTCTCCCAAGGGTCAGCCGAAAACAAAGAAGCCGAAAACAAAGAAGGGGGAGGTCAGCGCCGAGGTCGCTCGATCAACTGTACCCGAGCAGGATGTCGCTCAGCCTACTGTTCCCGAGCCGTCTGTAGCGCTCGTTCTGGCGGCTGTCCCCGAATAGCCAGCAATGATGATCCGGTCAGTAGGTGAGGACCTAATGGTCATAAAGGAGGAAGAGGAAGAGGTTAAGCCACTTCTTAAGAGGAAGAAAACCGCTCGGGTTCTCGACCGACTACCCCGCCCATCGGATAAAGGCAGGGAGAAGGAAAAGGAGAAGGAAAGGGAGAAAGGCAAAAGGAAGGAGCAGGCGGCCGGCTCTGGGAAGTGGGTGTCCACGATCAGTCTGGATATTACTGCATCAATTAGGGACATCGACGTGTCCCTCCAAATTGCCCAGAAGGCTGTTCCTCCCCGGGACGAGGAGGTTTTGAGTGCTCCGGACAATAAGGAGTTGTTGGGTAGTCTCGTGCGCAGCTGCGCAAGGGTAACTTCCTCCTCGCTCTCTCTCTCTCTCTTTTTTAATAGGATTCTTCCTCCCAGGGTCTGTCGCTCTCCTTCGCCACATATCAGCGCCTCGATTAGCTCGATGAAGTCTCCCGATTGCTGGACCGGGAAGTCAGGGATCTTCACGAGCAGGTTAACACTTTAAGAGCTGAGTTTTCTGAGGAGAAGGAGGAGAAAGACATTATACGAGCTCAGCTCTCTTCACTGGAGGAGGCGAAGAGTGTGTGGGAGGAGGAGAGGAGCATCTTGAGAGATCAACTCACTTCGGGGGAGGAAGAGAAGAGCAAAGCGGCTGCTTCCAGGGATGAGCTGGAAAGTGAGTGCCAAGCATTGCGAGGTGAGTGTTGAGCGTTGTGGGAGGAAGTGCTCGAGGCCAACGCTAGATAAAAAAGGAGAAGGAGCTTTGTTTAAAATTCCTCCACGACTGTCATGAGGCGATGACAGACAAAATAAAGGCTGAGGATAAACTGATGGAGTTGCGAGGCTTCATCAAAGAGCAAAGGGTGGAAGCGATCAAGCGATGGAAAGATCGGTTCTTACACGAGGAGTACTTAGAATTTGCTTGTGACTTGGCTCTTTGCATCCTAAAGAATTGCCATAGAGTTTGCGTCCCCGACGGATCGGATGGTCCTTTATTTGAGGATTATGCCGAGCCGATGCTTCCCTCCGAGCTCGACCTTTCACTTGAGGAGGTGAGAGAGATAGCTGAGAAGGAAAAAGAGGCATTCCCGGACGAGATGTTGGACCATAGCTCGGACGAGGATGAGGAGCCAGCTCACGGAGGTGTCTCTCCAGTTCCTTCAGGAAATCCTGATCCCGTCTCGACTGCTTCGCCGACCTCCTCTCCTTCCAAATAGTTCTAAATTGTAAAACTTCCCAAAGCTCATCTGGCCAGGCTTGTGACCAGAAAAATATTCATAAATGAAAAAACCTTATTTTATCCTTCGTTGCCTTGTCAATTTTGTAGATGAAATTTTAAACTGTCATTAACTTTGCATGAGAGGTTGCCTTTTTGAATAGCATGTAACGAGCTAGCGCGTTCAATATAAACCGATCAGTCGTTAGGTTTGAAAGAATTTGACCAAGCAATACTGAGACTGAGCGATCCAAGATTCTGTTCTTGGAGTCGCCTGGTTCCAAGATCCTGTCTTGGCAACCTGACCGAGCTATTGTTGAGGCCGAGCGACCCAATATTCTGTTCTTGGAGTCGCCTAGTTCCAAGATCCCGTTTTGGCAACCTGGCCTAGCGATTGTTGAGGCCGAGCGATCCAAGATTCTGTTCTTGGAGTCGCCTGGTTCCAAGATCCCATCTTGGCAACCTAGCAGAGCGATGTCGAGGCCGAGCGATCTAAGATTTTGGGACTTGGTATTGCCTGGTTCCAAGATCCTGTCTTGGAAACCTGGCCGAGTGATGTCGATGGCAATCAGCTTGTTTTTTCGTTTTAGCTCATTTTGACGAGACTCTTTCTGCTAAGAAACTTGAAACCCTTTATTGATGACGATTAGGGTGTGGGCCGTTAAAAAACTTGACTGGCAGGGCCAGGAAAAAGATATCCACAAGTCGTATGCACGATAACATAAGCAATAATAAAGTACAAGAAAAAGTGAACTGAAATAAAACTTATCTATTGGTAAAATATCTTAAAAAATGACCGCCGATCTTTATGTCGCTCGGCCTTTATGGATCGATCGTCTTCATCCAATATGACCTGACGTGTTTCTTCTACGGGCTCTCAGGTCGAGAGAGCTTGTCAGGACTACCGCTCCTCCAGAGTCTTTTTTTCCGCTAAATAGCATTCCCTGGCGATCCTCTGCTGGCCCCTGACAATACCAATTCCCTGGGGTGTTGGGAATTTCATTGCTTGATAGTAGGTCGATACAATTTCTCTAAGGGCGTTTTGGGCGGCTCTTCCGATTATGGCATTGTATGCTCCTACAAACTTCACGACCAACAATTCAACACTCTTCTCTACTTGATGTGGCTTTTGTCTGAATTTCACGTTCAAGAGGACTCGGGCAAATGGGTATGCTGATGCTCCTGTTACCCCTTTGATGGCCCCTCTATTGGCAGTAATCGCTCCTTCGGAATCTCCATCTACTTAAAAGCATCGTAATATAGCAGGTCGACCGAGCTTCCTGTGTCGATCATTACTCGTTTCACTTCGCTACTGTCCA
>JAOTAX010014633.1:0-12502 GCA_025629825.1 Erythroxylum guanchezii
ACAAGCAAGAGGTTCATAGTCAATGGCCATAGGTTGAAGCCTTTCCTTGAAGGTTTTCAATCTAACTTGGAGGAGATTCACTTGGTTGAGCCTATCTATGAGGAGTGAGGAGCATTAACATGATATCGAGCCAACGATGTTAAACAAAAGCGTTGCATGGGAGGCAACCCATCATACAAAAACCAGATTTGATTTCTCTTCCCTTCCCTTTTTCTCTTATGTTTTTCATCATCTTCTTCGTCTTGGAATTTCTTTTTTTTTTTTTTGGTGTGTTTTGTCTTCTCTTCTTGCTTTGATTTCAATATTGAGGACAATGTTGTGTTTAAGTGTGGGGGGAGGATTTAGGTTAGTTTTTGCATTAAATTTTCATATTTTAGCTAGTTATTAGTTCAAATATTTTCTTGATCTTCGTGCTTTAATGTACCGCACCTTTGCTCTTGCTTGAACTTGAACTTGAAGGTTTTCACTTGTACTTGCATGCTTTATTCTAAAAACCCATAAACATTGAAAAAAAAATCAAAAAACATTCAAAAAGATTTTCTATTTTTACATGTTTTACACCATAAGTGTTTGGTTTTGTCTTTTAGCTCCCAATGATTGATAAGAATATGAATGTTATAGATGAGAGTTAATCTGTGATTTTTTAATCATAAATTTGATGAATGTGTTTTTATGTAAGTTCTGAGCATGATGGTATTTGGACTGACCTTGAAACTACACTATGTTGACTTAATAGATGATTGTCCCATATGAAAAAACGAAAAAGATTGAGACCGAGGGTAAAAAAAAAGGAAATGAATTCCCCACCTGATTTTCTTGTTCAATATTATTGGAATTGAAAGTTCAAATGAAAAGTTGAGTTATGCTTGGTTATTTGATGTTATGCATGGTGTGCGACATATATGTCATTGATACTTAACCTTTTTCTTTACCATTGTTTTACCTCACCCCTAGCCCAGCCAAGTTACATCCCTGTTAAGACCTTTTGATTTGTGTTATGCAAGCATGTTTAGTAGTATATTCGAGATTGAAGAGCAAGCATATGGTAGAGCATTGCGTTGTTTGAATTTATGAGAGCTAAACACATATAAGCCTTAAACACTTTGAATGTTGGAGATTATAACAATGAGAGGACCTATTATTTTGACATGGAGTAGATTTCCTTTAAGTCCTATATGCCATCTTGCTTGGTTCTTACATTTAGGGTATGTTCATTAATTTTATAGATTGAATGTCATGGCTTACTTTTTCTCTATGATGCTTGTGCTTCTTTGATGTTGTTAGGAGGTTCAGAGAAAAACTATAACACTTAAGAAAAGTTTCCTTGCATTTGCATACACATTTTCCTTTACTTTAGCATCCACACTAGCTTTTTGCATGTCACAACTTTTCCTTTGCATATTTCTTTTGTCTTTCTTTATTCCTTACTCGAGGATAAGCAAGAGCTAAGTGTGGGGGAATTTGATGCACTCATATTTTATTAACTTTTTATACTTTTACACTTAATTTTTATTCTCATTTGATGTCTAAATTACGTGACTTACATTGATTTTATCATTTTAGGTGTCAAGTGAAGAAAATAATGCTAAGGAGGGAGATTTAGGACTTTTGAATGTCATTTTCAGCGTGAGGAGGTCGAAATACCCTAAGGTGACCAAAGTTGCAAAAATCCTAATCTTGTAAGGAATCCTACTTCAACTAGGATTTCTACTTTTCGGAAGATTCTAGTTCGCCATTGCAAGAAATGGATCCAGGAACAATCCAAACGGTCAGGGGACATACAGATTGGGAGAAATGAAGATTCCTAATTTTTAGGAAAAAAAGTCCTACCCTATAAAAATCTTAATTTGGCAAGGAAAGAAAAAAACCTACTTCTATTTGGAAAAGAAATCATCTCGTTGTAAAGATCCTAATTCTACAAGGAAAGAAAGACCTACTTCTACTTGAAAAAGAAATCATATCCTTGTAAAGATCCTATGTCTACAAGGAAAGAAAGACGTACTTTTACTTGGAAAAGAAATCCTCTCTTACAAGACCTCCTTCAATATAAATAGGGTCCTTTAGCATTAGTTTGGGGATATTCACGTTTTCTATCTTCTTTAGATGTGAATTTCTCTTCTTTTCTTTCTCTTCTACGTTTTCTCTCTCTCCCTAGGTAGAATCCTAGTTTTATTTTCTTCTTTTCTTATACCCGAATGCTGCACTATGTTTTCTATTATGATTTTGAGCTTTGTTTTAGTTAGAATTATGAACTAAATTTTCTTTTCTAATTGTTGAGGCTATTAGCTAAATTCATAGTTGTTTTTATGAGAAGCATGCACATATAATTGATGAATCTATGATTGGAAATTTGTGTTCTTGATTTGGACATGATTGTTGAATTATGCACGTGGATTTGAAGTCATGAATTCGAATTTTGCATGAATAATTTGTATGTTATCTGATTAATTTAATTGTTGGACAATAAATTGATTAGGTTAAGTAGCAACAACTAATTAAAATTGAAGCTTTATATAGCTTTTAAATAGTTAGATCAAGACATAGGTTAACTTTATTCATGCTAGCTTTGTTGAAAATTAACATAGGTTTGGCAGACTTGATTTTGATCTTAATGCTCTTATTATTGTGTTGTTCATTCTAGTTTTGGATTAATGCATTAACAAGAAGTTGTTGCATGTCATGCTTGTTTTGATTGCATCCATCTTTGCTTGATGAACCCCAATTTTCTAGTCTAAGAAATAATTTGTTTTCAATGATTAAAAACAACCTAAGGATTTAGTGAAAACTTTTGCAATTGGTCTTTAATTAATCTGAACTTTTTACTCAAAATTTCTTAGCAATTTCTCTCTTGAAAACTTTTGGCTTTGTTTTAATTTTCTAAACTTAAATCACGTCTTCTTCTTTCTTTTCTTATTCACTTTTTAACGCAAGCAAACAAATCCCCCAATTTGGTCTTATATCTTGCATTCAAATTCTATTTTCCCCTTTGACATTCACACATACTTTGTTTGAAAGTAAAAAAATCTTCCTTGTATTTTGATCCCTGTGGGACGATACCTTTGCTTTACTATACTACAAATCAATTTAAGTAGGGGATTAAATTTGTAGGCTAACGACAACCTACAAATCAATTTAAGTAGGGGATTAAATTTGATATGCGTTTTCTCTCTATTCTGGCCACTTTTGTTTTCTGCACAACAAAATCTAATAATCATCACTCAAATATGACATAATATAAACTTGAATACAAGTAGGTATAGATAGAAAATACTAATTTAGAGAGCTCCAAATTAGATTCTAACTATTGGATGTGAAGATGTAAGACTCAGGAACAATATACTAAAATTTCATCCCGATCAGAGGTCATTTGGTCATCGATTGAGGCTGAAGAAAATTTTGATATGCACTTTCTCTCTCTTCTAGACACTTTTCTTTTTTGTGTAACAAAATCTAATAATTATCACTCAAATATGATATAACACAAACTCGTATACAAGGAAGGCTAGACAGAAACTCCTATGTAAATATATAACATATAACAAACTCCTATACAAAGAGAGCTAGAAAGAAAATTCTAAGATAGAAAGCTTCAAACCAGCTTCTAACCGTTGGATGTTAAGAGACAAGACTCAGCAACAACATACTAAAATTTCATCTCGAACAGAGGTCGATTGGTCATCGATCGAGGCTAAAGCAAATTTTGATATGGACTTTCTTTCTCTTCTGGGCATTTTTTTCTTCAGTACAAAAAAATATAATAATCATCACTAATATATGACATAATACAAACTCGTATACAAAGATAGTACAAGGAGGGCATAACAGAAAATACTAAGTTAGAGAGCTTCAAATCAGATTCTAACCATTGGATGTCAAGAGGCAAGACTCAGGAACAACATACTAAAATTTCATCCTGATTAGACGTCGCTTGTTAATCGATTGAGGCTTGAGCAAATTTTGATATGCACTTTCTCTCTCTTCTGGGAACTTTTCGTTTTAGCACAACAAAATCTAATAATCATCACTAAAATATGACATAATACAAACTCGTATATAAGGAGAACTAGACAAAAAATACTAATTTAGAGAGCTCCGAATCAGATTCTAATCGTTATTGTCAAGAGGCAAGACTCAGAAACAACATACTAAAATTTCATCCCGATCAGAAGTCGTTTGGTCATTGATCGAGACTAGAGCTAATTTTTATAAAAATTCTCTCTCTTCTATGCACATTTCTCTTTGGCCCAAAAAAATCTAATAATCATCACCAATGTATGATGTAATATAAACTCGTATACAAAGAGGGAAAGAATGAAAGTACTAAGTTAGTGAGCTTCAAATCAAATTTTAACCGTTAGATGTGAAGAGGCAAGATTTAGGAACAACATACTAAAATTTTATCCCAATTAGAGGTCGTTTGGTCATAGATTGAGGCTAGAAAAAATTTTCATATGCACTTTCTCTCTTTTCTGGGCACTTTTCTTTTTTGTACAACAAAATCTAATAATCATTACTCAAATATGACAAAATACAAATACGTATACAAGGAGGGCTAGACAGAAAATACTAAGAGAGCTCCAAATTAGATTCTAATCGTTGGATGTCAAAAGGCAATACTCAGAAACAACATACTAAATTTTCATCCCGATCAAAGGTCATTTGGTTATCAATCGAGACTAGAACAAATTTTGATATAAACTTTCTCTCTCTTCTGGGCACTTTTCCTTTTAGCACAAAAAAATATGATAATCATCACTAATATATAATATACTACAAACTCCTATACAAAGAGAGCTAGAAAGAAAATTCTAAGTTAGAGAGCTCCAAATTAGATCCTAACCGTTGGATGTTAACAGGCAAGACTCAGGTACCACATACTAAAATTTCATCTCGATCAGAGGTCGTTTGGTCATCGATCAAGGCTAGAGAAATTTTTTATATGGACTTTCTTTCTCTTCTGGGCTTTTTTCCCTTCAATACAAAAAAAATATAATAATCATCACCAATATATGACATAATACAAATTCATATACAAAGATACTACAAGGAGGGCTAGACAGAAAATACTAAGTCAGAGAGCTCCAAATCAGATTCTAATCATTTAATGTCAAGAGGCAAGACTCAAGAACAACGTACTAAAATTTCATCCCGATCAGAGGTTGTTTGGTAATCGATTGAGGCTTGAGAAAATTTTGATATGCACTTTCTCTCTCTTCTAGGCAATTTTTCCTTTAGCATAAAAAATCTAAAAATCCTCATCTAAATATGACATAATACAAACTCATATACAAGGAGAGCCAGACAGAAAATACTAAGTTAGAAAGCTCCAAATCAGATTCTAACCACTGGATGTCAAGAGGCAAGACTCAGGAACAATATACTAAAATTTCATCCCGATCAGAGATCATTTAGTCGTCAATAGAGGCTAAAGCAAATTTTGATATATACCTTCTCTCGCTTCTGGGCACATTTCTCTTTAGCACAAAAAAATATGATAATCATCACTAATATATGAAATAATACAAACTCGTACACAAAGAGAGCTAAAAGGAAAATTCTAAGACAGAGAGCTTCAAATCAGCTTCTAACCATTGGATGTCAAGAGGCAAGGTTGAGAAACAACATACTTAAATTTTATCTCGATCAGAGGTCGTTTGGTCATCGATCCAGGCTAGAGAAAATTTTGATGCGGGCTGTTTCTATCTTCTGGGCATTTTTCTCTTTAGCACAAAAAAATATAATAATCATCACCAATATATGACATAATATAAACTCGTATATAAAGTGCGCTAGAAAGAAAATTCCGAGTTAGAGAGTTTCAAATCAGATTCTATCCATTAGATGTCTAGAGGTAAGACTCAGGAATAACATACTAAAATTTCATCCCAAACAAAGATCGTTTGGTCATCGATTAAGGCTAGAGTAAATTTTGATATGCACTTTGTCTCTCTTCTGGGAACTTTTCTTTTTTACACAACAAAATCTAACAATCATCACTCAAATATGACATAATACAAAATCGTATACAAGGAGGGCTAGATAGAAAATACTAAGTTAGAGAGCTCCAAATCAGATTCTAACCTCTTGATGTCAAGAGGCAAGACTCAGGAACAACATACTAAAATTTCATCACGATCAGATGTCGTTTGGTTATCAATCAAGGCTAAAGCAAATTTTGATATTGACTTTCTCTCTCTTCAGGGCACTTTTCTCTTTGGCACAAAAAAATATAATAATCATCACCAACATATGACATAATACAAATTTGTATGCAATGAGAGCTAGAAAGAAAATTCTAAGTTGGAGAGCTTCAAATCAGATTCTAACCGCTAGATGTCAAGAGGCAAAACTCAAGAAAAACATACTAAAATTTCATCTCGATCAAAGGTCATTTGGTAATCGATGGAGAGTTCAACAAATTTTGATTTGCACTTTCTCCCTCTTCGAGGCATTTTTCTCTTTAGCACAAAAAAATCTAATAATTATCACCTAAATATGATATAACACAAACTCGTAAACAAGGAGGGCTAGATAGAAAATACCAAGTTAGGGAGATCCAAACCAGATTCTAACCGTTTGATCTCAAGAGGCAAGACTTGGAAACAAGATACTAACATTTCATCCCGATCAGAGGATGTTTGGTCCTCAATCAAGACGAGAACAAAATTTGATACGAACTTTCTCTCTTCTAGGCACTTTTCTTTTTGGCACAAGGAAATCTAATAATCATCATCAATATATGACATAATATGAACTCATATACAAAGAGACCTAGAAATAAAATGCTAAGTTAGAGAGCTTCAAATCAAATTCTAAACATTGGATGTCAAGAGGCAAGACTCAAGAATAATGTACTAAAATTTTATCCCGATCAAAGGCTTGAGTAAATTTTGATATGCACTTTCTCTCTCTTTTGGGCAATTTTCTCTTTGCCACAAAAAATCTAAAAATCATCACCTAAATATGACATAATACAAACTCGTATATAGGGAGAGTCAGAAAGAAAATACTAAGTTAGAGAGCTTCAAATTAGATTCTAACCGTTGGATGTCAAGAGGCAAGACCTAGGAACAACATACTAAAGTTTTATCCCGATTAGGGGTTGTTTGGTAATCGATCGAGGCTTGAGCAAGTTTTGATATACATTTTCTCTGACTTCTGGGAAATTTTCTCTTTGGCGCAAATTTTGATATTGACTTTCCCTCTCTTCAGGGCACTTTTCTCTTTGGCTCCAAAAAATATAATAATCATCACCAACATATGACATAATACAAATTACTATGCAAAGAGAACTAGAAAGAAAATTCTAAGTTCTCGAGCTCCAAATCAGATTCAAACAATTGGATGTCAAGAAGCAAGACTCAGGAATAACATACTAAAATTTTATCCCGATCATAGGTCCTTTGGGCATCGATTAAGGCTAGAGCAAATTTTGATATGAATTTTCTTTTTCTTCTGGGCACTTTTTTTGGCATAAAAAAATAATAATGATCACCAATATATGACATAATACAAACTCGTATACAAAGAGAGCTAAAAAGAAAATTCTAAATTAGACAGCTTCAAATCAGATTCTAATCGTTAGCTTTCAAGCGGCAAGACTCAGAAACGACATACTAAAATTTCATCTCGATTAGAGGTCATTTGGTCGTCGATTGCAGCTAGAGAAAATTTTGATATGTGTTTTCTCTTTTTTCTGATCACTTTTTTTTTTCGTAACAAAATCTAATAATCATCACTCAAATATGAGACATAATACAAACTCGTATACAAGGAGTTATAGACAGAAAATGCTACGTTCGAGAGCACAAAATCAGATTCTAACTACTGGATGTCTAAAGACAAGACTTAAGAACAATATACAAAAATTTCATCCTGATCAGAAGTCGTTTGGTTATCTATCGATGCTAGAGCAAATTTAGATATAGATTTTCTCCCTCTTCTGGCACTTTTCTCTTTATTTGACAAAATACAAACTCGTATGCAAATAAAGCTAGAAAGAGAACTCCAAGATAGGGAGCTTCAAATCGGATTCTAACCGTTGGATGTTAGGAGGCGAGACTTAGGAACAACATAATAAAATTTCATCTTGATCAGAGGTTGTTTGGTCATCGATCGAGGCTAGAGCAAATTTTGATATAGACTTTCTTTCTCTTCTAGGCATTTTTCTCTTCAGCACAAAACAATATAATAATCATCACTAACATATAACATAATACAAACTCATATACAAAGAGAGCTAGAAAGAAAATTCTAAGTTAGAGAGCTTCAAATCAGATTCTAACTATTGGATGTCAATAGGTAAGAATCAAGAACAACATATTAAAATTTCATCCCGATCAGAGGTCGTTTAGTCATCGATTGAGGCTAGAATAAATTTTGATATGCACTTTCTCTCTCTTTTGGGCACTTCTCTCTTTGGCACAAGAAAATCTAACAATCATCATTAATATATGGCATAATATAAACTCGTATACAAAAAGACCTAGAAAGAAAATACTAAGTTAGAGAGCTTCAAATCATATTCTAACCGTTGGATGTCAAGGGGCAAGACTCAAGAAGAATGTATTAAAATTTTATCCCGATCAGAGGTCATCTAGTAATCGATCGAAGTTTTAGCAATTTTTGATATATACTTTCTCTCTCTTCTGGGCAATTTTCTCTTCGGCATAAAAAATCTAAAAATCATCACCTAAATATGACATAATTCGAACTTGTATAAATGGAGAGCCAGAAAGAAAATACTTAGAGAGCTTAAAATCAGATTCTAACCGTTGGATGTCAATAGGCAAGACTCAGAAACAACATACTAAAATTTCATTCTATTCAGAGGTCATTTGGGCATCGATCTAGGCTGGACAAAATTTTGATATGCACTTTCTCTCTCTTCTGGGCCCTTTCCTTTTTTGCACAACATTATCTAATAATCATCACTTAAATATGACATAATAAAAGCTCGTATACAAAGAGGGCTAGACAGAAAATACTAAGTTCTCGAACTCCAAATGAGATACAAATCGTTGCATGTCAAGAGCCAGGACTCAGGAATAACATACTAAAATTTCATGCCGATCAGAGGTCGTTTGGTCATTGATTGAGGCTGGAGCAAATTTTGATATGAACTTTCTCTTTCTTCTAAGCACTTTTCTTTTTGCCACAAAAAAATATAATAATCATCACCAATATATGACATAATACATACTCGTATACAAAGAGAACTAAAATGAAAATTCTAAGTTAGAGAGCTTCAAATCAGATTCTAATCTTTAGATTTCAAACGGCAAGACTCAGGAACAACATACTAAAATTTCATCTTGATCAGAAGTTATTTGATCGTCGATTGAGGCTAAAGAAAATTTTGATATGTGCTTTCTCTTTTTTTTAGCACTTTTCTTTTTCTCACAACAAAATGTAATAATCATCACTCAAATATGAGATATAATACAAACTCGTATACAAGGAGATAAAGATAGAAAATGCTACGTTAGAGAGCACAAAATCAAATTTTAACCGTTGGATGTCTAGAGACAAGACTGAGGAATAACATACAAAAATTTCATCCCGATCAGAGGTCATTTGGTCATCTATCGATGCTAGAGGAAAGTTAGATATAGACTTTCTCTGTCTTCTGGGCACTTTTCTCTTTAACACAAAAAAAATGATTATCATCACTAATATTAGACAAAAAACAAACTCATATGCAAAGAGAACTAGAAAGAAAAGTCTAAGATAGAGAGCTTCAAATCGACTTCTAACTGTTGGATGTTAGGAAGCAAGACTCAGGAATAACATAATAAAATTTCATCTTGATCAGAGCTTGTTTGTTCATCGATTAAGGCTAGAGCAAATTTTGATATAGACTTTCTCTCTCTTTTGGGTGTTTTTCTCTTCAACACAAAATAATATAGTAATCATCACTGATATATAACATAATACAAACTCGTATACAAAGAGAACTAAAAAGAAAATTCTAAGTTAGAGAGCTTCAAATTAGATTCTAACTGTTGGATGTCAATAGGTAAGAATTAAGAACAACATACTAAAATTTCATCCTGATCAGAGGTCGTTTGGTCATCGATTGAGGCTAAAGCAAATTTTGATATGCACTTTCTCGCTCTTGTAGGCACTTTTCTATTTTGCACATTAAAATCTAATAATCATCCCGTAAATATGACATAATAAAAACTCGTATACAAGGAGGGCTAGACAAAAAAAAACTAAGTTAGAAAGCTTCAAATCAGATCCTAACTGTTTGATGCCAAGAGGCAAGACTCAGGAAAAATGTACAAAAATTTCATCACGATTAGATGTCATTTGGCCATAAATCATCGCTAGAGCAAATTTTGATATAGACTTTCTATCTCTTTAGGGCACTTTTCTCTTTGGCAAAAAAAAATAATAATCATCGCCAATATATGACATAATACAAACTCGTATACAAAGAGAGCTAGAAAGAAAATTCTAAGATAGTGAGCTTCAAATCAGATTCTAACCACTAGATGTCTAGAGGTAAGACTCAGGAATAACATACTAAAATTTCATCCCAATCAGAGGTCGTTTGGTCATCGATTGATATGCACGTTGTCTCTCTTCTTAGCACTTTTCTTTTTTGCACAACAAAATCTAAAAATCATCACTCAAATATGACATAATACAAACTCGTATACAAGGAACGCTAGATAGAAAATACTAAGTTAGAGACCTCCAAATCAGATTCTAACCGTTTGATTTCAAGAGGTAAGACTTGTAAACAAGATACAAAAACTTCATCTCGATCAGAGGTTGTTTGGTCCTCGATCAAGACTAGAACAAAATTTGATATGAACTTTCTCTCTCTTCTGAGCACTTTTCTCTTTGGCACAAAAAAATCTAACAGTCATCATCAATATATAACATAATATAAACTCGTATACAAAGAGACCTAGAAAGAAAATACTAAGTTAGAGAGCTTCAAATCAGATTCTAACCGTTGGATGTCAAGAGGCGAGACTCAAGAACAACATACTAAAATTTTATCCCGATCAGAGGTCATTTGGTAATTGATCGAGGCTTGAGCAAATTTTGATATGCACTTTCTCTCTGTTCTGGGTAATTTTCTCTTTGGCACAAAAAATCTAAAAATCATCACCTAAATATGACATAATACAAACTCATATACAGGGAGAGCCAGAAAGAAAATACTAAGTTAGAGAGCTTCAAATCAGATTCTAACCGTTGGATGTCAAGAGGCAAGAATCAGGAACAACATACTAAAATTTCATTCCGTTCAGAGGTCATTTGGTCATCAATCTAGGCTTGACAAAATTTTGATATGCACTTTCTCTCTCTTCTAGGCCCTTTTCTTTTTTGCACATCAAAATCTAACAATCATCCCTTAAATATGACATAATAAAAACTAGTATACAAGGAGGGCTAGAGTAAAAATACTAAGTTAGAGAACTACATATTAGATTCTAACTGTTTGATGTGAAGAGGCAAGAATCTGGAAAAATATACAAAAAATTCATTAGGATCAGATGTCGTTTGGCCATTAATCGCCGATAGAGCAAATTTTGATATGAACTTTCTTTCTCTTCAGGGCACTTTTCTCTTCCTGAAAAAAAATATAATGATCATCACCAATATATGACATAATACAAACTCGTATACAAAGAGAGCTAGAAAGAAAATTTAAGTTAGAGAGCCTCAAGTCAAATTTTAACCGTTAGATGTCAAGAGGCAAGACTCAGGAGCAACATACTAAAATTTCATCCTGCTCAGAGGTCGTTTGGATATCAATCGAGGCTTGAGCAAATTTTGATATGCAATTTCTTTCTCTTCTATGCACTTTTCTCTTTGCCAAAAAAAAAAATCTAACAATGATCACAAAAATATGATATAATACAAACTCGTATACAAGGAGAGCTAGAACCAAAAAACTATGTTAGAGAGCTCAAAATTAGATTTTAACCGTTAGATGTCAATAAGGAAGATACAAAAACAACATACTAAAATTTCATCTCGATCAAAGGTCGTTTGGTCATCGATCGAGGCTAGAGCAAATTTTGATATGGACTTTCTCCCTCTTTTAGGCATTTCTCTCTTTGGCACAAAAAAATATAGTAACAATCACCAATATATGGCATAATACAAACTTGTATACAAAGAGAACTGAAA
Organism: Erythroxylum guanchezii; assembly: GCA_025629825.1. NCBI lineage: Eukaryota > Viridiplantae > Streptophyta > Magnoliopsida > Malpighiales > Erythroxylaceae > Erythroxylum > Erythroxylum guanchezii. Next base: position 12,157 of record JAOTAX010014633.1, read on the forward strand.
AGAAAAATCTAAGTTAGAGAGCTTCAAATCAAATTCTAGCCGTTGGATGTCAAGAGGTAGGACTTAGGAACAACATAGTAAAATTTCGTCATGATCAAAGGTCGTTTGGTCATCAATTGAGGCTACAACAAATATTGATTTGCGCTTTCGCTCTCTTCTAGGCATTTTTCTTATTTTCAAAAAAAATCTAATAATCATCACTTAAATATGACATAATTAAAACTAGTATACAAGGTGGTCTAGATAGAAAATACTAAGTTAGGGAGCTGCAAATCAGATTCTAACCGCTAGATGTCAAGAGGCAAAACTCAAGAAAAACATACTAAAATTTCATCTCGATCAAAGG
>JAOTAX010014653.1:0-12501 GCA_025629825.1 Erythroxylum guanchezii
AGTGTAATGACTATATTTTTTTAAACCAAGTCCAGTTAATATATATATATATAGTTCTGACATCTTATTCATTAATTGGACATATAAGATATTAACTGGACTTGGTTTAAAAAAATATAGTCATTACACTTATAGTTATGAAAGAATCCTATACTAAATTGAAGTCTATTATTTGACAAATTGTGACATATCAAGTTTGTAATTGTCACAGGAACTATTGGATTTTTTGGAAAGGCAATAAGGGGTTTGTGTGTTGTATTGGGGTTCTTTGACAATGTGTATCTTGGGAGTCTTTATTGACGGTTTTTGTTGGTCTCTGTTGCCGTGAGTTGATGTTGGAGTTTGCAAAATCAATTCATAGTTTGCCGTGACAACTTTCATAATTATTTTAGTGGAGCTAAAACTTTCGGGAAGTTGTTCTTTTCTTTTATCTTAAGTGTATTATTGTTCTGTTCTTAGTTGATTGATCACTTGAATTATTTGTTTAATTGTTTTTTATTAAATGTTGTTAAATTTTTTTTGTTGAGGTTGACACGAGTCGATTGTGTTATTGAGTGTGAAAATCTGTAATGAGTTTTTTCTCTCCATATTTTCCATACCTCAAATGTGTACAAAAATACATTTCCTAGTAAGCATGCTAAGAAAGATGTGATAGATTATTTAAATTCATCAAAATGTTTATTTATAAGAAACTTCAAACATATTGTATCTCTTGTATTTCTTAAAACAATCATATCAGAAATGAAAAGGTAGGAGTACGTTCCTCTTCATTATAATTCTAAATTTTAAACAATTTATACTAACTAATATATTTTAAAAGGTATTTCAAAAAGTGTTTCACTTTCTGATGTACTTTTGAAAAGGTTGTTAACATACATGAAGAGAGTACTTACTTCAAAACAAGTTTCAATTATATGATTTTCATGTACTTCCCTATTTACATATTGAATAAATTGGATGATTTTAGTTAAACGAGTGAGCAATTTAACATTAATTATATTTTAACTTTATGATTACACTGAACTTTGGTCTGAATTTAGAATTTCAACTTTATACTAAGGATCCTGATCTTTCCGTAGCTTATTATTTTATATCCATATCTACTAGTCACTAAATCAACTCAATATGTTAATTAAAGTAGTCCCACCCAACTTTTACTCAACTGACATAATTTCAACATTATAAGCATATTATTTAGATAAAAAGAAAAAAAATCACCCTAAACGAAACATGTAATTTAGATAAACTGGGTGGAAAGCACAACATATGAACCTGGGAGGTACATAGATATTCTAGGAGAGATAAAGCTATTGATCAAACAAATTGACACTTCTGTAATTTCTGAAAGTGAGTAGCATTTGAAGAGACTGTGGTACAAAAGTAACCAATTTTAATATATTACTTGATTAGTACAAAGTAAAATTTACTTATTTAGTAAACCATGAACTCTGAAGACAACAATCACACAAACCGACCTTTATGTTGGTTTTTCATGTGTGGCTATTATCGGTTTTTCAGCTGATTTATTTCTGAAGATAGTTAATGACACTCTTGTCTACTTGGAATGCCTTGGCGAGAAGGTCAGCGCTAAAGGGTGGCTTTGATGTAAAGACATCATTTGTAATTGTGATGACACCAGGGTTTTGGCTGCTGTAATCGGCGAATGCAAATGCATTACCTTTTCCAACATTTAGTTCGAAATGAATTTGACCTATCGGGATAGATAAGGACCTTGGAATCTTAGTAATAAACATCCAGTCATTCAGAAGGGGAAGCCAAGAATTTAGTTGAAGAACATCAAGATGAATCATATCCTAATTTAGATTAACATTCATAACATCCCTTTAGAGTATTAGACAACTAAAGGGTTGCACCATCTTGCTAGCTATATGGGGAAGCCATTACTTTTGGATGATACCATTGGTAATAAAACTATATAAGGATATGTGTTTTTATAGACTATTAACAACCGCTAACTAAAACAACCCCCTTATACATGGTAAAGTTTAGTTAGCTACTCATGGAAACCAAACAATATGTTCCATTACAAAACTTGGTGACCTTCGGAAGGAAATTCACTTTGGGTGAATTTTAGAAGCTACTGTAAATGGAATCAAATGGCTATAAAAGAAATAATAAGTAAGGAAGAGCCTAAGGATTCATTTATGGAAAAGGAACCATTAAGCGAGGCTTAAGACTTGCTACTTGTTGATCGTCAACCTTATCCACTTGATGTGGTTACTAAACCACCTAAAATAAGCTCACAAACTTATGTTAAAAGCTGTAGATAAGAGGTTATCACAAAATACTAGGGGAAATCAGCTCCTCCTGCTACCTCTCTGTAAGACCCTGCAAAGCGTCTATTTAACTCCACTCTTAGATATTAGTTGCCAGGGATAGATAAGGAATTCATAAGTGTCTCAAGGAGGAAATCCAAATGGAAGCAAAAGGGTAAATTAATCTTTTATGATGTCTAACCTCTATTGGAATTTAAGGGGCTTAGCCTCAAAAAACAACAAGTTTTAAAGGATTTCATTCATAATACTAAACCTTTTCTTATTGGATTATTTGATACTAAACTAAAGAAAAATAATTTTAGAAGTTTGAATTTCATACAAAAAAATTAGCCAATATGTACCAATAACTTTCATCGCTATTATAGGAGGATTGTGGTGGCTTTAGATCTTAATATGTTAGATGTAACTCTTAGGTTTTTATTAATGATTAATTAGTTCACATGTATGTTAGCATGAAATAATAGAAATTCTAGCTTCTATTTACTTTTATTTATGCATTCAAAACAGTTTTTTAAACAATTCCTCTATGGGACAAGCTGAAAGAGATTGGCACCTCTGGTAGTACTTCTTGGATTATTCTAGGTTACTTTAACATCATGCTTTCTCCTATAGAGGCATAGGGCAATGCTAGGCTCAGGAGTTATATAAAAGACTTCATAGATTGTATAAGACAAATTTAGGTTATTAATATGAGAATGGAGGGGGATTTTTTCACATTAAAAAAAAAAGAAAAAAGTAAGTTGATTGTTGAGAAATAAGATGGGTAAACCATTGTTTAATGATTAGTTTATCTCTAGCTTTCTTGAAAGCAAGGCCACTTTCAACAATCCATTTACCTTAAGTCACTCTTCTTATATTAATTTAGAATTATTAACTTCAATAAGGAAATGTTCCCTTTTAGATTTAATAATTTCCTAGTACGGTTAAAGGGTTTTAAATGAGCTATTTTAAAGGGACTAAGCACTACGTCAAGGGACACAAGATGTTTATATGAAAAAGATATAATGTACCAAGTAAGAGCTCAAAATTCTTAATAAGGAAAGATATAGTAACACTACTAAAGCTATCTTTAAAGCTAATGAGTAACTAAGGCTATGTTTGGTTGGATGTAATGTTTTTAATGGAATGGAATGGTTTATAATGGAATAGAATGTAAATGGATATAATATTAGGAAATTGTTGTTTGAGAGGGATGGAAGGGTTCATAATATAATATAGTAAAATGTTGTTTAGATGAAGGGTTTATGATGTAATATAGTATAAAGTTATTTATCATTTTGCATTCCATCATAAACCCTCCAAATCGGAGGTTTTTTATTTTTACTATTTAGGAAAGAATGGGGTGTAATATGAAACCTTCCTCTTTCATCCCATTCCATTCCATTTCATTATAAACCGTCCTCCTAAACAATGGAATAATATTACATTATATTAATAAATCCCCAACCAAACACAACTTAAGTTAAATTCAAAGTTCCCTCTATATAATTCTCCATATGATGAGCTTTTTCAAGATATAGAAAAAGGGGCTTTAGTCAAACATAATCAGGCTTTGATAATCAATGTTTCCATTTTGAGGCAGAGATCAAGGAACCAGTGGCTTAAGGCTATTGATAGAAACACCACTTTCTTTCATAAAATTGTACTCTCAAAGAGGAACCATAATAAAATCATCTCTTTAGAGGATAACTCTGAGATTCACTCTCAATATGAGTTAAACATGAAGCTCTTAATTTTTTTCATTTACTCCCTTGATACTCCTATGAATTGCTCCTCTTTTGTTTATACCATAAGCTTGATTATCAAAAGGAAGATCATTGCATAAGAAGCTGACATTTTATTGTGATCTTTTAATGAAAAGTATGTTGAGGCTACTCTCTTTGCTATCAATCCTAAAAAGGCCCTAGTTCAGAAGGTATAAATTTTTTCTTCATCCATAAAACTTGGAATTATACTAAACCACTAATCAAAGTAGTCCTTAAATTCTTCTAGCATAGAATATTATCGAGGGGGCTCAACAAAATCTATTTTACCTTATCCCTACGGTACATTCCTTTAGCTCACTTAAGGATTTTATACCCATATCTTGCTATAACACTATGTATGAAATCATTTGATAGTTGCTTGCTGATAGGCTTAAAGCTATATTTGATTGTCATATATATCCATGTCAAAAGGCTTTTATCAAGGCTAACATATTAGAGATAATATTCTTCATGCCCAAGAGTTATTTAAGAACTAAAATATGAAACATTATATCAAACTCTCTTATCATAAATTTTGTACTGAGTATCTCTCTAAATCAAATCATTAAGGACTCTATGATATAGCACATTAATTCATTAGGTTGTTTCTCTAATATCTCTTACAAAAAGCTTATGAGAGATAGGGCTCAAAAGGCTATGTAGTATAAGCTTATGTGATTTCAACAAGGTTGCCCAAGAGCCTTACTCATTTCTGATTAGTGATAATAGGAAAGTTTAGTGCCATAGATATATTGATCAGGTTTCTTAACATTACTAATGTTTTTATGCTTTATAACAATCAACAAAATCAACAAATTATTTATTCTTTAATTGCCCATTTTTAATTATTATACAGAGAAAACTTCAAAGCTTATGCAATACCTCTCCAACTGTCTCAAATTGATAAGAGATGTTACAATGGTTATGTTATGAGGAAAAGGAATTTCAATAAGGATTTTATAGCCTAATAAATATCAACAAGCTATAAAATATGTGGATTATAGAGAAAAAGGAACCTAAGAGTTTATTAACATAAGTTCAAAAAATGGACGTCCTATTAGTAGAGCTCATAAACTTCATCAAATATCAATTGATCACCCATTAACGTAAACTTTGTTAGAGAGAAAGCATCATTCAAAAGTAGGGGCTACCTACTTGATTTGATGTTTATTTTCCATTACTGATTGATCAAAATGTTTCTTCTTATACTTCACACAATAGCTAGTGCATAGATCTTAAGGAAGAATAAATTATTCTCCTTATCTATTATCTTTTAGTTTGCATTTACAAACTACTATAAAAGCATTGGTTGCAATCAATAACTTGAATTTCCTAACCTTGTTTCTTGGTATCTCTATGATTTTATGGCCTTATAGCTTCATATCTCTAAGATTTTATTAAATTAAATTGTATGGACCTATTCATTCTTTGAATTTTCATTAAGTTTTAACTTCAAAAAAAATGTTACTACCGATATTTTATACTTGGTGATATTAATAGGCTAACATCTCAAAGATCAAGATCAAGATCAATGCAAGGGTAAAGTTAGCAAAAAAGCTAATTGAATTAATTGAGCAATCATAGGACAAACAAAGTGAGCAAAGTAGAGCATTTATACAACTTAACAAAGAAATTCAAGAGAAGAACTAAGAAAAAGGATGTACTAAGCATATCAAGATTTAAAGAAATCAATGTAATCCTTCTTATAACTTTGTCTTGGTCATTTTAATAAATTAAAGACTTAATTATTACATAATCATTTGCATATAGGTCATAATCCATAAATTATTTTATAATTAAGAGCAATTTTTTTTAATCTTTAAAGAAAACTTCTTTATTTAAAAAAATAGAAAATTTTGTTTTTATATAATGCTTTTCTTGTAGGAGTGCATTTTTATCATTGAACGAACTTAAGAAGTTTAAAAAACATGTTTTCAAATGAACTAGCTGGCCAAATAACTAGCTGGCCAATCTTGTTTACTAATCAATCAATATTAGGTATTTGGGTACATTAGTTGACTAATGTAGTTGAGTGGTCTACTATGAGATTATGATCATATTAGTTGGCCAATTTTTACAATGGTCGACTAATTATGCTATTATAAATAGCTGTAACAACTAGGTTTTTTTAATAAAAACTTTTCCCAATTTGTTTAAGATATTCCTATTTATTTTCTCCTATCTCTTTCTTGTCAATATCACTTACTCACTCTCATAAATATCAAGTTCATCTTCAAATTTTTTTTTTGGTAATAATAGACCATAGAAAATAGGTTTGACGTTTATGGAAAAGAAATAATGTATCTTGTAACTGTCATATATGACTCTCTTATTAAATTGACAAGGACATCCTAAAAGACCAACTCACATAGGCACGTCATCCTTATACCTCCTAATTAAGAAAGAAACCATCACTAATTTTGTTACCCTTTTGTTCCCACTCAGATTTAACTACTGTAAATTGTATATTTTAAGGTGTTGTATAGTTGGCAACCCTAATTTCTCTACTGACTCTCCATCTATAATCATACAAGAAAATTTATCCTTGATGGAATACCTTGTATGAAATAAATTATCTCACCGTTTATTTATATCATCCTCTAAGATATGCATACTCAATTCCCTCTTAATGACCAACATCCTTCCTTCTTCTGGTCTATTAATACACTTTTAATATTTATCATCCTCTAAAGTAGACATATTCTCGTCCGCCTCCTCTTCGCTCTTAGACACATACTCCTCCATCCTTCCTTAAGATCATCACCATCTTATTGGGATATTGTGAAGTTATATTCCCTCTCCTAAACACTTGAAACATTTGACATCTTAATTCTTAGTTATTGAAGAGGAATTAAATTTACCTTTCTCTCCACTTGGTGCTTGCAATTTTAGTTTGGTTGCTTCATATTTAGGCTTTAGAGCTTTGTAATATTTTCTACTTTATGGTGTTCTCTATAATAAATAACCTATATTAGAAATTGTTGGACACCCTGTGCTCATGGGTCGCAGGCTCAACGTCCTAAGTGACATCTAAACACATATTCCATAATGGTGGCGTGCCCCCACCAAGACAAACCTTGAAACTAAACTTGGTTCCTATTTTTGAACCAAAATTGGGGAAAGCCAAAACTTGAATTTCAATTCCACTTGCTCAAAATGTATGAGGCTTTATGTATTTATTTTATTTAGAGACAAGAATTATCGCATTTGGAGAACCCATAACAAAGTTGTGGCTACTACCTTGTAGGATTATTTCAGCGAACCCTTATTAGCCAAAAATTTATTATGGAGGAAATAGAAAAGAACATTAGGAATCTATCGCTCCAAGAATCACTTCCTTTGGAGGTCGGATGATGAAGTTATGGCCAAAAGAATTGAGTATGTCTAAATCGTTAATTATATAGCCCCTATCTTGGGGCAATTAGTGTAATTGTCCTTAAAGATAACAGAATAGGATAATCTTAGGACGCCTTGATAGAAGACTTCGAGATCCACAACTTTCATGCAGATATCGAAGACAGATTCTATCGTCTGAAGGGTTAATATGGAGCAGACGATAGCAAGAAGGCAGACGAAGCAAAAGCAGACGAATTAAAATGGCAAATGAAACAAGAAGTAGAAGAATGCAGAAACTAGACGAATGCGGAAGGCAGACAATTGCAAAAAGCAGACAAATTCGAAAGGCAAACGAATGCGGAAGGCAGAAAAATGTAAAAAGTAGACGAATGTGGAAGGCAAACGAAGTGAAAGGTAGACAAATGCAAGAAGCAAACGAATGCGGTCAACTTAAAACGAAGCAAAGTCAACATAAGATGATGCAACGCTTAAAATGAATACAGTTAACTTAAGACGAAGCAAAGTCAATTTAAGATGATGCAACGCTTAAGACGAATATGGTTAACTTAAGACGAAGCAAAGTCAACTTAAGACGATACAACACTTAAGACGAATACGACCAACTTAAGATGAAGCAAAGTCAACTTAAGATGATACAACGCTTAAGACGAAAGGCCAACTTAAGACGAAGCAAAGTTAACTTAAGACGATAAAATGCTTAAGACGAATACGGTCAACTTAAGATGAAGCAAGGTCAACTTAAGACGATGCAACGCTTAAGAAGAAAGGTTCCTATAGACGATACATTCCCACAGATGATATGATGTCATCACAGATGAAGTGATGTCATATCATATGATACGCCTTTATAGACGATATGTCCCTACAGATGAACCATTCTTATAGACGATATAATGCCATCATAGACGAAGTGACGTCATATCATACGATACGCCTTTACAGACGATGCATCCTTATAGATAATTCATCCTTACAGACGATATGACGTCACCACAGACGATGTGACGTCATCACAGACGATGTGTCTTTACAGACGATACAACTTCACAGACGATGCACCCTTACAGACGATATGACGTCATTATAGACGATGTGATGTCATCACAGACGATACGTCTTTACAGATGATATCACTTGACACTGCTAAGAAAATCCCATTCCAAGGACACTAACTTTTAAATATCTAGGTCAAAAGGTTCCTACTATATACCATTGGAATGCTAAGAGAAAGACCTACAACTTTCTAGAAGGTACATTTGCTTATTTCTACCTAGATTGATCCAGATCTTTCCCTGGAGTCCGAACATTAACTTTTGCCTTATGCAAACTTAAAACTGCCATATTCGAACTTGCGAGAAATTCATGCCAAAAATGCAATCTATTTCATTTGCAATAAAAGATAAAAGTTTTACAAAGCTTTAATGGGCATTTCTAGCCGCAATTACATTAAGGTCTCAAATTCCCAAAAATACAAAAATTACATAAATCATAAGTTGCTCAAAATGCAACAAAAGCCTTGTCTTATAGAATTTACTTAAAATACAAAATATTTCAAAAGTGGAGTGATGCCTTGGCTACTGACTACTCGATCTCTTATTCATCACCTACTTATGGGGAGGAAAATGGGGGGTGAGCTTAATGCTCGTGGGTAACAATTTTATAATTGGTAACAAGCAAAATCTTTTGTAAACCATTTTCAATGCAGAAATTCATATGTATGCATATTATGAATGCATGACTCTTAACAATTTGTCATGAACACACAACCATATTAAATGGTTTGGGTAAGTCCAAAACATGACGCAGTACACATTTCCAATATGATGGTCCTGTGTAGTCATTAATTCTTGAGGGAGTCCTTAAGGGAGCTTTATGCCACTAGCGGGTAGGCAGGAAAAGCCTATACTTGGGTCAACGTGCACGTGATAGTTCTTAAGGGACTACCACAAACCTACGTACCACATAGATTTCAAAATCTTGTAAGCTTGATGCCCAAAATGGCTCATTCTCTTGAAAACCTACTTTTCACATGCTTGTTATATCTTAAAAACCATTTCCAAATGTATGGTTTCATAATCATGCATCATTTTAAAAAATCATTTTAAAAACAACTTTTCATAAATCGTCACATAAATCATGTATAAGCATGTAGCACAATCTTACAGCACTTAAAAACATTAAATGCACATGAATGAGGTAGTTGCAAAATTATTTTCTGTCATTTCTTGGAAGAAAGCTTTATTAGCTTATTACTTAACTATAAAAGTGAAGCCCACCTTGAAGTCCTTGATTATGGCTTGTCCGAATGTGCCTCTTCTATTGCTCCTCTTGTCCTTCTTGATTTCCATTTTAACATGGATACAATTCCTAGATCAATAGGAATTTCCAAATGAGAACCTAAAGAAACTTATGTATAAATTGATCCTAGAGCATTTAAACCCATGCATTTACTAAGCTTTTGAAACCAAAACGCTTCCAAAAATCCAAAGCCTTAAAATGCTCTTACCTCAAATCTTCACCAAATGAAGAAATGTTTGGTCTAAAAGAAAGCTCTCCACTTTCTCTATCTTTTTCCTTTCTTGCTCAACCTCAAAATCTCACTAGGAAGCTTAGTATAAGAAACCCTAGCTCAACTCTCCTCTTTTCTCTCTAACCACCGAAAACTCACTTCCTCTCTCTTACTTTTCTTCAATCACATTTTTGCTTCTTCAATGCAAGCCAACACTTTATCTTTTCCTTGCATATTCTTAATGGTTTGCACAATGTCCATTTTGCCCTTCATTTAAAGCCTTATGGTTTCTAAACTTATGTGACTTGCCAAACTTGCCCTTCTTATTAGCTTATGTCTTACTAAGCTTTAGTGGTCTCTCAAAACTACCCTCAAATACTCTTACTACCTTATCATTTTAATTCCATAAACCCTTGCAATAAGATCATACTAACCTTTGCATAGTAATTAACTCCATAATTCCTTTTTAAATCATAAATCATGCTTAATAATTAAAAAAATTGAGGGCCTAACATTTCTCCCCCTCTTAAAAGAAATTTTGTCCTCTAAATTGTTTTTTTTACCTGAGTCATTGAAGAGATGTGGATACTTCTCCCTCACAGTTTCTAAGGGCTCCCACGTGGCCTCTTTAACCGAATGGTTTCTCCGCAGAACCTTGACCAGTTGAACTATCTTTAACCGAATGGTTTCTCTTTAGTGTCTAAAATCTCCACTAGAGTCTCCTCATAAGTCAAGTCATCTCTCAACTGAACTCGATAGTTTGGATGACGTGGGAGGGATCAGATCTATACCTCCTCAACATGGACACATGGAAAACATCATGTATCTGTGACAATTCCGGTGCCAATGCCAATCTATAGGCTAGTGGTCCAATCCTCTCAAGAATTTCGTAAGGACCCACATATATTTGACTCAACTTGCCCTTCTTGCCAAATCTTATGACTCCTTTCCAAGGAGATGTCTTAAGAAAGACCTTCTCACCGGCTTCGTATTCCATCTCCTTTCGGTGTGCATCCACATAACTTTTCATTCTATCCTGTGCTACCTTAAGCTGTTGTTTAACTAAGTTGACCTTGTCTACTGTCATCTGAAGTAACTTTGGCCCTACTAGTTTTCTTTCTCCTTCTTCATCCCAACATATTGGAGTTCTACATCTTCTTCCATACAGTGCTTCATATGGAGCCATTTGAATGCTTGAATGGTATGAATTATTATAAGCAAATTCGACCAATGGCAAGCGCTCGTCCGAAGCTTCTTTGAAATCCATCACACATGCTCTAAGCATTCCCTCAACGGTCCTAATGATTCTGTCAGTTTGACCATCTATCTGAGGATGGAAAGCAGTGCTGAAACTCAACTTATTTCCCAGAGCCTCTTGTAACCTTTCCCAGAATCTCGAAGTAAACCGAGGATCTATGTCAGAAACTATAGAGTCGGGAATTCCATGAAGTCTCACTATCTCATTTACATATTTCTTTGCTAGTACATGTAGAGAATCAGTCTGTTTAATTTCCAGAAAATGGGTTGACTTCATCAACCAATCAAAATGACCCATATAGCATCATGCTTCCTACTCGTCTTGGGCAAGCCCATTAGAAAATCCATAGCTACCCGTTGCCATTTCCACTAAGGAATGGACAAGGGCCTTAACTTGCCAGAAGGTGCCTGATGTTCAGCCTTGACTTGCTGACACACTAAACATTTACTTGCATATTCCGCTACATCTCTCTTTATGCGTTTCCATCAGAAATGCTCTTTTAAATCTCGGTACATCTTAGTGCTACCTGGGTGCATGGCATAAGGGGCATTGTGTGCCTCATCAAGTATCTCATCCTTTACTTCCTTGACATTTGGGATACAAAGTCTATTCCTTACGACCATAAGTCCATCATCCATCACTACCACTTCAAATTTCTTGCCAGTTAGAATTTCTTCTTGGAGTTTACTCAATTCTACATCATGCTCTTATAACTCTTTAACTTTCTCTCTAAGTATCGGTCTCACTCTAAAAGTAGCAACAATACATTTAGGTTCCTTCTGTTTTAAACTTATTCTAAGCTTTGCTATTTCTTCCAATAACGGTGGATACACTGTTTGAACATGAGCAGTAGAGGATTTCCTACTTAAAGCATCCGCTACCACATTTGCCTTTCCTGGATGGTATTCAATCAACAAGTCATAATCCTTGAGCAACTATAACAATCTTCTCTGTCTCAAATTCAGCTCTTTCTGACTTAACAAATACTTGAGACTCTTGTGATCTGTAAAAATCTTCATCTGCACCCCATACAAATAGTGTCTCCAAATCTTTAGGAAAAAAATTATCGCTGCTAACTTCAGATTATGGGTCGGGTAATTCAGTTCATAAGGCTTTAGCTAGCATGAGGCATAAGCTAATACATTATCTTCTTGCATCAACACACAACCCAAACCCTTTCTCGAAGCATCACTGTATACTATATAACCCTTATCTCGCACAGGCAAAATCAGAATTGAAGCACTTGTTAATCTACACCTGAGCTCCTTAAAACTTTTCTGACATTCCTCACTCCAGATAAATTTCTGATTCTTCCTCAATAACTTAGTCATCGGA
>JAOTAX010014906.1:0-12481 GCA_025629825.1 Erythroxylum guanchezii
TCTTCCAATTTCCAATGGCTCAAAGTAATAAATCCTAAACTCATATATCCAATATTCCAGTGCTATTGGACAGTCATGAAGAAACCTTTTTCAGACTGGGATTCACCTTCTTTTGTTCTTCTACCAGTTTAGAAGTAAGTTGATGTTGAGGCTTCTTCCTCTCAAATACTAACTTCCTTTTTATCTTTGTCTCTTCAAATGATTTTGCTGATTGACTTTGCAAAATAGAGATAATTGATCTGGTAGGCTACTATCTTTTCTCTTGCTTTTCAGAATCTTCACTAAGAATCAGAGCTTTTTGCTTCTTCTATTCATGTTGTCGTAAGGTCAATAGTCTTGGTGACCTTCTTGACTGTTTGGATTTTTCTGATTGAAGTGTCTCCACCTTTCTCTTCAATAAAACTTGTTGTAATGATTGTTGAACCTGGCTTTCCTCTTTTTGTAGAATCGTCTTAGCTTTTATTGGTACATCAAATGATTTCTCAGTCTTTTCTTCTGAGGATGTTGTCCCTTTTGATTGAGGTTTTGTTTTTTTTGCAGACGTAACACGTTCACTCCTGCTCCTTATTACTATAAGCTCCCCCTCAGACCTTGCTTTCAGTGCAGAACCTGTATCCGCCTCATCTTCAAACTTCATTCCCATTCTATGAATAGTAGTGACATTAATAATGCTTTTCACATCCATCTTTACCTTGTTACCTCTGTCGAGAAAGATTCTAGATTCTTTAAAAATCCTCGTCAATAGCATACCATAAGGTAAAGAGCTAGAATCTCCCTTTAACTTCATCATGTACTTCAAAATCAAGTACGAAAGATTAATGGGTTGGTGATTTAGTAGGTGAAACAAACAATGTTCATTGTCACAACGTCCTTCGAGCCCAATCTTTGTAGAACACAATGGAGAAGCAGTGAATATAAAACCCGAGCCTTCGGAATAAGGGTTGAAGGCTTCTTGACTCCTGGATCACTACTTCCATATAACTGTCGATTGATGTGAGCTTTATCTATACGACCTTGGGCAATCCATTTTGTATTGTTAAACAGCTTTGCTCCAATACTAGAACACCTACTGACCTTCTCAATAGTATCTTGAGTCACGATAATCAACAATCCATCTACCATTGATACTAAGGTGTCGTCTACCGCCTTTGCATTCTTCCAGAAATCATATCTTTCATGTAAATAGACCTTCTCACGAAACATGAAGAAAATTTTCCAGCCTATTGCTACAGTTTCTGGTTCAAAGTCCATCTGATTTTCTTTCAAAGAGATTAAATCAATGTGTCTCCCATAGATAAGAGATTTCCTCATTTGTGATCTGTAACAAATGAAAACTAAACACACAAATGTATTTCGCTTAAAGTAGCAATGTTAGAATCTAAAAGTAAGAATATGAAACAAAAGGAATTTGATGCTTAGAATAGAGTATTGAATCGTCTTGGTTGAGAGAACTAAACAAGTCGGTTTCAAAGCATTACAAGAAAATTCTAGAGTAGAAACTATTATAGAATCTCGAGAAGATTTCCTTCTAATACTTACTCTTGAAAAGTTATCGTTCATAACTTATCGTTACTATTTACTTGAAAACTTATGACTTTTTATCTTCTTCTAGCATAAATCGTCTGGGTGTGTCATGACGTGTTAGACGAATGGTCATTCAGCATTACCATATTCAAGCTTCGTCTGATTTCCTTAAATCTATCTTCACATAAATGTTTAGTGAAGATCAACCCATTATTGATTTGTCTCAACAAATTATAGACTAGTGATTCTTCTCTGTACATAGTCTAGTATAAAATGATGTCTAACTTCAATATGCTTTGCCCTCGAGTGTTGTATTGGATTCTTTGATAGATTGATAGCACTTGTGTTGTCACAGAAGATTGGAATTTGATCCTCTTATACAGAGTAATCTTCAAACTGATACTTAATCCATAATGATTATGAACAACAACTTGCAACTGACATATATTCAACTTCTGCAGTAAATAGAGTAATTGAACTTTGCCTCTTGCTTGACCAAGAAATTAGATTATGACCAAGAAAGTGGCAACCTCCACTTGTACTCTTTTTATCAATCCTATCTTCAGCATAATCAGAATCACAGTAGCCAATTAACCTGAAATCTTTACCTTTCTCATACATTAAACAAAGATCAATAGAACTTGCCAAGTATCTTAATATTCTTTTAAAAACAATATAATGAGATTCTCTAGGATCTGCTGGAAATCTTGGACACAAACAAACACTAAACAATGTATCAGGTTTGCTTGGAGTTAGGTAAAGTAAAGAACTAATGATTCCTCTAAAAAGAGTTTGATCAACCTTCTTACCTACTTCATCCTTAGATAAGAGAATTGAAGGATGCATAGGGGTTGACATAGGTTTGACTTTTTTCATTTTATATTTGACTAACAATTCTTTGATATATTTCTCTTGATGAATAAAATTCTTTTCTTCAGTTTGCTTAATTTGTAAACCAAGAAAGAATTTCAATTCACCCATCATACTCATTTCAAATTCACTTTTCAAAAGATTTTCAAAACTGAAACATAGCTTCTTAGAAGTTACACTAAAAATAATATCATCTACATATATCTATACTACAATGAAATCATTTTTAATACATTTTCTAAACAGAATCTTATATACTTGTCCTCTAATAAAGTTATTTCCAATTAAAAAAGAAGTTAGACAATCATATCAAGCACGAGGTGCTTGTTTTAATCCATGCAAAGCTTTATGAAGTCTATAGACATAATCTGGTTTATCATAATCTTCAAAACCAGGAGGTTGCTTTAAATAAACTTCTTCATTTATAAAACCATTCAGAAAGGCACTTTTCACATCCATTTGAAACAGTTTTATATCATGACAAACAACATATGTAAGCAAAATCCTAATAGCTTCTAGTCTAGCTATAGGAGCAAGGTTTCATTATAGTCTATTCCTTCTTGTTGATTATATCCTTGAGCTACTAATCTAGCTTTGTTACAATTTACTGTTCCTGATTCATCTAGTTTATTTTTAAAAACCCATCTGGTTCCTATAATAGACTTATTAGATGGTCTAGGAACTAAATACCAAACTTTGTTCCTTGTAAATTGATTTAACTCCTCTTGCATGGCTAAAATCCAAGCTTTATCTTGAAGAGCTTCATCAATTTTCTTAGGTTCTAATTAAGAAATAAAAGCTACATTTGCCTCTCTTCTAAATTTAGACCTAGTTCTCACTCCTTTTAAAGTTTCACCTATAATCAGGTTTTTTGGGTGAGAGGATCTATACTTCCAGTCTTTTCTAAGACTAAAGTTTTCAAGAATATCCTTTACCTTATCAGGTGGAACACCTGGTGGTGACATGTCTAGGCTATCAACTAAGGGATCAGATAGAGTTTCATCATCAAAATCGTCTCTTCTATCTGGATGAGAATCATCATCAAACTTAACATGCATGGACTCTTCAACAGATTTAGAAGAAAGATTATACACTCTATAAGCTTTAGAAGACATCGAATATCCTAGAAAAATTCCTGAATGGATCTTAGAATCAAATTTATCCAATTTTTCTTTTGTATTCAATATAGTAAATTTGCAACCAAACGGATGGAAGTAAGAGATATTTGGCTTCCTTCCTTTCCATAACTCATATGGAGTTTTATTTAAAATAGGCCACAAAAATACTCTATTTTGAATATAACAAGCTGTATTTATAGCTTCTGCTTAGAAATACTTAGGAAGATTCATTTCACATAGCATAGTCCTTGTCATTTCCTGAATTGTTTTGTTCTTTCTTTCTTCAACTCCATTATGTTGTGGAGTTCTAGAAGCAGAGAAATTATGGAAAGTTTCATTCTCTTCACAAAACATCCTGAATTTTTCCTTTTCACATTCTCCACCATGGTCACTCTTAATTCTAGCGATAGAAATTCCTTTTTCATTTTGTAACTTTTTGGATAGAACTTTAAAACACTTAAGAGATTCATCTTTATGTGATAAAAACAATATCCAACAAAATCTAGTAAAGTCATCAATAATTACGAGACCATACTTCTTTCTGCCAAGACTTAATGTTCTGGTTGGACCAAACAAATCTATATGTAACAACTTTAGAGGTCTAAACGAAGTTACAACATTTTTAGAAGAAAAAGATGTTTTAACTTGTTTTTCTTTTTGACAACTCTCATAAAAGAAATCTTTGTTCAAACTTATTTTTGGTAATCCTCTTACCAAATCATGTCTAACCAACTTGGAAATATGTTTAACATGATGTAGCTTTTTATGCCAAATCAGTTTTTCCTCATCAATTGATATAAAACATGAAATATTTTGACTTTTCAAATCATTTAAATTAATCTTATAGAGATTGTTTCGTCTTTTGGCAGAAAAGAATACGGAACCATCCTTGTTTTTGACTACATAAGAATTTTGATTAAAGGACACTTTAAATCCAAAATCATATAATTGACTTATACTAATTAGATTATGGTTTAATCTTTCAACTAGCAGAACATTATCAATAGATGCAAATGAATATTTACCAATTTTGCCGATTTCAACTATTTTGCCCTGCTGGTTATCTCTAAAAGTTACTAATCCTCCTTGCTTATTTTGGAGGTCTAGGAGCATAGACCTTCTTCCCGTCATATGTTGCGAGCATCCACTGTCCAAGTACCATTAGTGCTGGTTGCTTTTTCCAAGAAAGGAGATCTGTAGTATATTTTGTCTTTCTTAGGTACCCATATTTTTTTGGGTCCTTTGGGGTTAGACTTACAATTATTCCTCGAATAATAAGAATATTGTTTCTTTTTCTTTCTATTAGAAACAAAGCTCTTATTATGACAAACACTGCTAGTAGTAAACCCTAAACCACTCTTATCATTTGGATGCCTATATTTACCAATCATATCATTCATCCTTTTTGTACTTTCAATAAATATTGATAAATCTACTGAAAGACTATTAATCCTTTGTTTCAATTGATTAATTTCCACAGATCTATCTACAGTTACTTTCTTTTTCATATCGTCTACTTGTTTCTTAAGGTAGACGTTTTCTTTTTCTAACACTTTCATGTTCTTCAAGCTTTCAACAAATTTCTTTTTCAAAATCTTATATTATTTTAATATAGCATATGAATCTTTTAGTAATTCAAAATACGCCTCTTGAAGCTCATTAAGGTTAGAAGTTACCTCATCAGCGCATTCCTTTTTAGCTACCAAGCATATATTAGCTTGTTCTGATGCTTCTGAATTGGAGTCAGATTCAGACGAATCCAAATCTTCCCAAGTTGCCATTATGCTCTTTTTGATTTCTTTACTTTTCTTATGTTTTCTTTTAAGCAACGGACATTCAGACTTATAATGTCCTGGTTTGTTGCATTTATAGCAAACGATAGAAGTTTTCTCATTTTTGACTTCGTCTTTGCTATTTTTCATAAAAGAAAAATCTTTATTTCCCTTTGCTTTCTTTCTCCACATCCTCCTAGTCTTTGTTAAAATGAAGGATAGTTCATCATCGTCTTCACTTGAATCTTGATTAGATTCACTGGCATCATCATTCTTGATTTCTTCAATCTTTAATGCTTTTGAAGATATGCTTCTCTTTTTCTAGTTCTTTTGATTCTTCTAACCAGCTATTAATGCGATAGATTTATCTCTTCTGGGTTTATCTTCTGCTTTATGCTCTACTTCATGTATCTTCAATAAACCAAGCAATTCATCTAATTTTAGCTTACTTAAGTCCTTAGCTTCTTGTATTGCTGTAACTTTGGGTCTCCATCTTTTAGGAAGACTTCTGAGAATCTTTCTGACTGATCTTGATTATCATAGATTATCCCTAGAGCTTTAAGTCCGTGAATGATAGCTTGAAATCTTCCAAACATCTGATCAATAGTCTCCTTATCTTTCATTTTGAACAGCTCAAGCTGATGAACAAGAATACTGAACTTAGACTCTTTCACCTGGTTTATGCCTTCCTATGTAATGGCTAATGTATCCCATATTTCCTTTGCAGATTCGCATCCATGAACCTTATCATATTCACTTCTGCTTAAGGCATAACTTAGAAAGAACTTGGCTTTTGAGTTTAACTGAAATCGAGCTTTCTGATCGGCTGATCATTTGTCACAAGAGATGATATTGCCTTCATCATCTGTTGGTGTATATGGACCATTTTTGATGATATCCCAAAGATCAATATGTGTGGATTCTATAAAGAGCCGCATCCTGCCCTTCCAATAATGATAATCCTCACTTTGTAACGGTGTTTCTTGGAAACCTAGCTCTGATACCAACTGAAGTAAATCACTTGTTTGTCTGAGATTTCACTATACTCTTCAACTTTACAAGTATTCTTTCTACACTGCAGAGCCTCTTCAGGCCTCTCTCACAAATTATTCTTTATCTGCTATCTTAGCCTCTCTGACCTCAAGCCTTTCTTTCTCACTATAGGAAAGATAATTTTTTGAGCTTTAAGTTACAGATGTATTTGCTCTCTTCTTTCACACTTTGAATATAGAATTTCTCTAAGTATTGTGCAATCAAATTTTCTTTCTTGTAAAAACGTTTTTTAGTCTTCGACTAGAACTAGTATTTATAGCCTAAGTCTCCATCTGTCTTTTTGAGAAACTGCTTCTTGAATCTTCTAGAAACCATTATTAGTTGAGCCCTGTAACTGAATCCAACTAACTGATTGACTAACGTTCTAGAATATCTTCCTTTTGTATCATATGGAATAATACTTCTTTTGTTATCACGTTTCATCTTATATTGCGCTTCGTCTGGTGTTGTGCTTCGTCTAGTGTTGCGCTTCATCTGGTGTTGACGTATCGTTTGTTATTGACCACACATCTTTTGGGTTTGACTAAGTGTTACTTACATTTTTCTACACACTTAACAAACTTATCAAAACAGTTCATACATTTCTAAGATTATTATTATTTGATTGTCATCAAAATTAATAGAAGTTAAGTCCTCTTGACTTAAGATGAACAAACCTCAAGATCACTCCTCTCAACCTTTAGAACTCTTCTGGATCCTTAGCCTCTCAATTGATCGTGTTTTAGCTGAAACTTCGTGTGTACATAAATGAAGAACTCATTTACGTACCACCTGTCTTCACGATCATGACTTGCTTAAAATGATAGCCATGCACACTTTATTTTTCATGTGACTTTTATGCGTGTGACCCTTAAGTTTTCAGCTATTTTGGGCACTTGAATTAACTCTTAATCTGAGTATATCATGAATGGTTTCATGCCACTTGAATTAAATCTTAATCCAAAGATCATAAAAGGTGTCATGATGCCAAATTACCAAATCATAAGTGAATTAACACACAAAATCTTTGATAGTTAATTATCTTACTTACGAACCATTTTATATAGAATTACCGTGAAATTTGTCCCTTCACCATGTTATACCCCACTTGGTTCAGAGTATGGGCTACGTGTCAACTCCCACTAGACTAACTATGTCACATCTAGTTTAAGTGATGTTAGTTCTTGTCCTGGGGATCTCGTTACTCTATATGTCATTAAAGACTTTCTTTATGATAATTAACTACTATAGCTAGAGACTTCGAGTAATGACACCGACAAGAGGTCGTTGCTATCATCTCCTTCTATCAGGAATGGTGAATCCTTTATTGGTTACCTAATTACTTTTGAATACCAATAGTTGTACCCAATCACCACCTTATGAGCGACCTCATCTTGAAGCAACAAGGAATGGTGTCAAAGCACAAGAGATATCCTTGAGTACCTTAAGTCTAAGGATATTTACACCATTGCTATGATGAGATTAATCATTGACATTTGATAGATCATCCATATGATAATCTCATAGCGGGTCATCCGATGTACTTACTACTCTTAGTAAGCATCTATATGTTAACTCTAAACATCTCATGTTTATAGTTTATGAGATCTACTACTTAATAAAATCAAGGAGTATAACATGTGCTAGTCTATCTATATTAACAATGTCATATCTCATTAATCCTATGACTAGGGACAATTTAAATACTAACATAATTACACATGATTGAATTTTCCTTATCATGATCTCATCATGATTTCCGTTATGCTATGTTTTGTGTCATGGACTTAATTAATTCGATTTAAGAACAACATTAATTCATAAATAAATGAACATCAAATTAATGAAAATTGCCTTTCACTTTATAAATCAAAATAAAGTTTATACAAAAGTGCTAAAGACGATTGCCTTTAGAGCACTACTCTAACAATCTCCCACTTGCACTAAAGCTAATTACCTTTGTATATAATACCATAGGTGAGTACACTAGAATCAAATCTCATTTGAGGAAATGACGTAGTCAACGGATCAATGATTTTTTGATCTGTGGGTACTCTTTATCTTCACATCACCTCTATCAATGATCTCCCTGATTAGGTGATATCTCCTGAGTACCTGTTTGGACCTCTGATGAGACCTTGGTTCTTTGGCTTAAGTAATAGCCCCATTGTTGTCACAATACAATAACATCAGGTCCATAATGCTCGGAACCACTCCAAGTTCTATAACAAACTTTTTGATCCAAAACAGCTTCTTTTGTCGCTTCCGCAGTTGCAATGTACTCTGACTTGGTCGTTGAATCTACAGTCGTCTCTTGTTTGAAACTCTTCCAACTGACTACTCTACCATTCAATGTGAAAACATAACCTGAATGGGATTTGGAGTCATCCTGGTCAGATTGAAAACTGACATCTGTATGCCCGCTCACTACAAGATCTCCATCTCCATATATCTCCTTCTTAAGTATTTTAGGATATTCTTCACAACCACCCAATGACACTCACTAGGATCCGATTGATATCTGCTCGTAACACTTGGAGCATATGATATATCAGGTCCTATACATAACATAGCAGACATGATTGATCCTATTGCTAAAGCATATAGGATCAAACTCATGTGAGTCCTTTTATATTGCGTCTTGGAGTATAGATTTTGAGAGTTTTATCCTATAAATCATGGGAAGAAACCCTCTCTTGGACTGCTCTATGCTAAACCTATGTAGCACTTTATCTATATATGTAGATTGTGAAGACCTAGCAACCTCCTTTATCTATCTCTATGAATCTTTATTCCCAATACATAAGTTGTTTATCAAAGCTCTTTCATGGAGAAATTCTGGGATAACCAAAATTTGACAAATTGTAAACTTGAGACATCATTTCCTATTAGTAATATATGATCCACATACAACATAAGGAATATAATAACACTCTCACTAACCTTCTTGTGCATATATGGTTCATCTAAATTTAAGGAGAAAACAAACTCTTTGATTAACGTATCAAATCAGATGTTCCAACTCCTACATGCTTGCTTCAATCCGTAAATAGATTTTTGAAGCTTTCATACCTTTTTGCCATCTTTGGATATGAAGCCCTCAGGTTGTATCATATACATATCCTCGGGTAGGTTTCCATTTAGGAAAGTCATCTTTACATCCATGTTCCATATCTCATAATCATAATGAGCAACAATGTCTAGGAGTATTCTAATGGATTTAAGTATGGCTACTGGACTAAATGTCTCGTCCTAGTCAACTCTTTATCTTTAACGATAACCTTAAATGACTAGCCTCACATTATAGGTAATCACATTACCATCTATGTCAATTTTCTTCTTGAAAATCCACTTGCACCCTATGGGTTATAGCCCTTTGGGTGGGTCAACCAAAGCTCATACTTGGTTTTCAAATATAGAATCCATTTCGAACTTTATGGCTTGAAGCCATTTTTTAGCTTCTAAACTCCTTATAGCCTTTTCATAGGTTGTAGGCTCATTGACCTCTATAAGCAATACATCATTGTTTTCACTTATAAACAATCCATCTCTCTAGAACATTATGTATCCTACTTGACCTACGAACATTTTGTGTGTCAGAAGGTTCAACTGTTGTCTCATCTCCATGAATAACAATCTTAGGTTTAGGCAGTTGATCTGCGTCTATTTGAGCATCATGAACTTCAATAAGTTCAACTTTGCTTCCACTGTCTTTTCTTAGAAGAAACTCTTTCTTTAAAAAGATAGTATATTTTGAGACAAACACCTTTTGCTCTAAAGCATTGTAGAACTGATAACCAATTGTTTACTTAGGATATCCTATAAATAGACAATTATCATATTTCGCTTCAAGCTTGTCTGATTGAAACCGCTTTATGTAAGCTGGATAACCCCAAACTTTCATTTGAGAAAGATAATGTTTTTTGTTTGTTTATATCTCATATGGAGTAACATCAACTGCTTTTGAAGGGACTTTATTTATCACATAAACAGTAGTCTCGAGTGCATAATTCCAAAAGGATTTCGGTAGATCTACTAAGCTCATCATTGACCTTACCATGTCCAAGAAATTTCGGTTTCTCCTTTTAGTCATACCATTATATTGCGGTGTGTAAGATGGAGTCCATTGGGATACAATCCCATTATCCCTGAGATAACTTAGAAACTCCTTGTTGAAGTATTTACCACCTCAATCTGATCGAAGTGTCTTAACACTTTTAATGAGATCTCTACTTCATGTCTAAATTGTTTGAACATTTCAAATGCTTCAAACTTGTATCTCATTAAATACATATACCCATATCGTGAATAATCATCGATAAAGGTAATGAAGTACATAAAACCACCTCTGGCGTGAAAGGACATCAGATGACATACATCAAAATGTATTAGGTCTAATAACCTATTCGCTCGTTTACCCTTTCCTTTAAAAGGTAATTTAGTCATCTTACCTAACAAGCAAGATTCACATATGTCATATGATTCATAATCAAATGAACCTAAACCACCACTCCTATACAGCTTAGACATGCGTCTCTCACTTATATGGCCAAGTCGACTAGGCCATAAGTAAGATTATTTTAAGTTATCCCATTTTTGTCTTTTATTGTCATTGATATTTAAAAATGGATTGCACATATCTAATATGTAAATACCATTGCACAATATAGTAGTACCATACAACATTTCATTCAATATAATTTAACAAACATTGCTTGAAAAGGTTAAATGAAACCCTATTTTATTAAGACATGAAACATATACAATGTTCTTTTTCACAACGGTTGTATAATAGCAATTATCCAAAATTAACTACAGTCCACTAGAAAGATACAAAACATAGGTTCCCACAGCTAATGCAACAACTCTTACTCCATTTCCCACACGTAGGTCTATCTCTCCCTTTTTGAGCGGCCTACTATCCTTGAGGCCCTGCATATCAACACATATGTGTGAGTCACATTTAGTATCTAATACCTAATTATTATGATCAGAAATAGTATTAAACTCAATGAAAAATAACATACCTCAAGTAGACGACGGAGCTTCTAATGTTTTCTTCTGCTTCAACGACTCCAGATAAGCTTTACAATTCATCTTCCAATGCCCTTCCTTATTGCATTGGAAGAATATTCCCTTAGGTGTATTCTCTTTTGCCTTCGTGTTGGCTACACCTCCCACTGACTTTTTGCAAGAACCAGAAGTAAAGTCTACTAGCATCATAGTCTTACTGTCCTTCCTGACAGTTTGCTCAATAGATTTAAGTAGATTAATCAGCTCAAGTATTGAGATGATATTTGGTTCATCCGATAGTTAAGCACAAACTTTGAATAACTATCAGTTAAACCAATCAGAATTAATTCTATACTTAATTCATGATCCATTATGAAACCCAAACTGGCTAACCTCTCAATGTATCCATTAATCTTCATTGCATACTACACTGGAGATGATCCCTTAGCCATCTTAGAGCGAAAGAGCAACCTCGAGGTCTCAAACCTTTTGAACTGAGCTTGCTCATCAAACAGTTCCTTTAGATGATAAATTATGGTATGAGCATCTATAACCTCATGCTGCTTTTGCAGTTCTGGTGACATAGAGCCTAGCATAATATAGCTAGCCAGCTCACTATCATCTAGTAGCTTCTTGTAAGCTTTCTGATCCTCATAAGAGGCATCAGTAGCAGAGGGATCGAGAAGTGGCTCATCTAAGCATATCCTAATTTCTCAGATTTGAGAACAATTCTCAAATTTCATAGCCAATCTAAGAAGTTTGGTCTCGTAAGTTTGTTGGAGTCTAGTAGAGAGCATAAGTTCACATTGGACAAAGACATTGTGGCTATTCAATAACCTAGAAGAATGAGAGAGAGCATTAGAATGTACATAAATGCATATCGATAAGGACTTTAATCACATGCGTTATGGGTCCCACTATTTTATCTGAATCCATAGCTCTCACTACGAATACAAGAAAACTTATAGTTTTCTTGTTGGTTCGATATCCAACATCACTAAGAATGACCTTGAGTTTGCCTAACAAGCTACCTTAGATCAATCGGTAGGTATCATTCATACCAATTGTATTCAGTTACGCAACTATCGACTTGTGTTGAGGGATTTGTTCTTAGGTCTCTTCAATACTTGGATGGACTTATATATATCTCAT
>JAOTAX010014967.1:0-12479 GCA_025629825.1 Erythroxylum guanchezii
AACCTCCATTCTCTCACATCATAACATATCATCACTAGCATCATTTCTCTCACTATTGTTATCGGCTGAAACACTAAACACATCTAGATGCATGTGACTCATATGCTCGACTGGGGATCAGTTACTATTATCTGCAATAACATGACTTTATGCATGTACTTGACATACATTTCAAAAAACGCCCATGTAAGATTGTACTTTTGGTCTCTGATACCAATCTGTAGGACCTCGACCTCTCGGGCCTCGCGTCCTCCAAAGAGCCTCGGCCTTTAGGTCCTCGCGCCCACCCACTTGCAGATATTGTTCGCTTTGGGCCTCAGCCTCTAGGGCCTCGGACCCTCACGGTTTTTCTTTTCCACAGGACTTCCCAGGAGGTCACCCATCCTGGTACTGCTCTGGTCCTAACACGTTTAACTTCGGAGTTCTGATGGGATCCGGTGCGTTAGGGCATGGAAAACGCATCTGCAAAGGGAAGGTATCCACACCCTTTCTACCGACATACTATGCTCTTTGAGCTCACTCATACCACATTTTAGGATTCCAACCCTTCCCATAAGAACGGGATGTTACATTATGTGACTAGACTTGCACAATAGATGGGAGTCTTCAACCAATTTCTACTAATGCATCTAGTAGGCACCATGGTAGCACTAAACTTAGACATAGTGAAGCATATGCATATGATGAGTAAACGTAGGGGACCAACGGACGATATCTACAAACAAATTGAAATCCACAACAACCCAACAGCATCGAGAGGAGCTAGAGTGTTACAACACATTACATAACACCATAATCGAAATAGTATACTATAGTAATTTAAGCATTTAAATGTATTATTGAGGTTATAATGGAGATCATAGATAGACCGAAGATAGTTCTGGACTTGATCGAAATTTTCTAGAAAATTTATGAAACCTCTAAAAAGTTAAGAAATGAGTCCAAATGAGCTTTAAAAGCCTCAAAATTTGCTTTGGAGATTTAGGTGACACTTTTGAATGAAATATAGATGATTTCAGTGACATTCAGTCATTTTTGGATTCAATTTGAAAATTCTTTCGGGCAACTGAAAAAGTTCCCTAACAATTTTGAAACACGATGAAAAGCTCTTAAGTTAGGATTGGAGTCCTTAGGAACTGAAATGGATCAAAATAGAGCTTGTTTGAATAGAATTAAGGTAATATGAAATTATTAGACTAAAATGCCCTTTTTAGAAAATAATGGGTGTTGATGATTTTAAACCCATTTGAAATTTTTAAAAGCATCAAATCAATAAGTATTGCCTAATTAGAGTATTTCATGGTCAAATTAATGAAAGATGGTTGTGGAATATTTTCAGAATTTAATTCGATTAGTAGGGGAATTAAAATCATTAAAGAGCAATTTGGTCTTTTTGTATAAAAATGATGTTAATGGATTAATGAGTCACACTTAATGACCATTGAGAAAATGACATGTGTGTGATGAGTCATTAGAGATGACCAATGAGCGAATGACAAATGTATGATGAGTCCTTAGACATAACCAATAGGAAAGTGACATCTGTAAAGCATTAAAGAGTGATCAATGGCCCAGACCTCCCAATGAATACAAAAGTAGTCGATGTTATCAGAGACAATAGATGGTGCTGGCAAGATGCCACAAGTGGGATCATTCGTTTGTTAGAACCACTAATGTATTTACTAGATTGTTCCCGATTTGATAGATTGGAATGGACTGTTGTCAACCACTCAAAAGCATACACAATGCTTCAACTTACAAATTTATGAGACCTCCTATTCCGAGTGTGCCTTGGCATAAACTAGTGTGGTATAAAGGTTCAAACCCAAGGCACTCTTTCATCTTGTGGTTAGCTTTTCTTGATAAGCTACAAACAAGGGATAAGCTTCATCATTCTTATGTTCCAAATCACTGCTCTCTATGTTCCTTGGATAATGAGTCTATCAACCACCTATTCTTTGAATGTTTATTCTCAAAATCAGTCTGGTTACAATGTCTCAACCACTTCCAGATATACATTCCAAATTTGTTAAGCCTCCAATCCATTATAAATTGGTTCAATAAGCTTCAAAACTTCAAAAATTTTGATCCCAACATATTTATCATTCTACTATCTGTTATTGTTTATAACTTATGGCCCGAAAGGAACCTCAGAACCTTTAGAGACATAGCCATGGAAGTGGGGAGCATTATCACTAGAGTGATCTTCTAAGTTATGGAACAACTCTATACAAACACTGAGAGAAGGTAATTGTAGAGTTTTGTGTTCTTTTTGGCTAATATTATGTTTTTAGTTTGGTTTCAGGTTAAGGAATTTGAGGTAAAGAGGAGTCTTCTCCCTCTTTGCAAATTTATAACAATGTTGAACCCTATCATCATAAACAATGTCGGGTTCTATTTTGGATGTATGGGTGTCTGAGTAATGTTGATGGTTCTAGGAAGGTTTTTCAAAAGCCTCAAGACTACGAAGATTGGTGTAGAGATAGATTGGTTGCAAGGGTCAGAGGAATAGGTTTGTGCATTCTGCATTACGCAAAAGTCCAGTATTTTTTAAGGAAAAGCTGGCTTCAATGAAGGAGGGATTCAAGCAAGCCATATCAATATCTTGGATGATGAGATGATACAAGAGGGCAATAAACATAATGATAGGAGAGGGTTAGTCCGTCTTCTCAAACCATTATAGGAGGAACGACAATACTAGGCAGTATTGTATTTGGTGTTGTAAAATGTTAATTCTTGTGTAATACACTGTTGTGCTTGTACTCAGTTTAGGTTACATCAAGTCTGTACGGGTGGGTTGGTTTTGTTCTTAATCTCAGTATGAGATCTGGTTTTTGAGCAATCTCCAGCCATGTACATAAATCCTTATTTTCTTGATTTATAATATTACTGATTTATCAAAAATAAAGCATTAAAGAGTGTAAAAAGTAGGAATTAAGACATAAGTTGATTCTTTTAGTGGGTGAACGTGAGAGTAGCCGTGGGAGAGCAAAAACAAAAAAAAGAAGAGTGACCAAGGTATGACTGGCCATTGATGGAGAAAGGAAGGAAGAGAGAGAAAAAAAGAAAAGAAAAGAAAAAGGAGAAGAGGTAGCTTCAGCTATGCCCTGAAAAAGTGATCCAAAGAGTTTTTCATGCTCTTCTACCTCCAATCAAGCATCCAATGGGATCCTATAGCCATCCAACTAAAGAGGAAGAAGAAACTGGGTTGGTAAGCTTACTAGTTTTGTTGAGAAAATTGGATTTGTTGGGTTATAGTTTAGATTTGGTTTTGATGGTGTGAATTGCACCCTGAAGATATGATATGAAGGTTTTATTGCATTGGAAGTGATTAGGAAAAGAAAATCAAGAAAACTAGTGAGTGAAACCTTGGTCAAATTTGGTCAAAGGTAAGATCCATTGCCTAAAGTGTTTTATTTTGCCATTTGATGATTTAAGATTAATGAATGGCATTAGGAAGCTAGTTTAATGTTGAAAGAATGGAAGAAAAACCATGGAAATGATTAGAGGAAATTTCGTCCATGGCCAGGGTTTTTAATGTCATATGATCCAAATTTTTATGTTGATGATGTATGATGTTCATAGTATGATTTTGATGTTAATGATATAAAGAAATGAAAAAAGAACTAATTTATAATTGAATTAGATTGAAGTTTGGCCAAGGGTGCATACTTATGTAAAAATTTGTTAATGAGATTTTATGACTTAAATGTGTGCATTAAAAATGTCATAGAAGTGAATTGGGATTGGTTTTAAGTGCTATAAATCAAATGAGATTGAATTGGAAAAGTTTAATGTAAAATATGTTAAGTTTAGACTTAAGGGCATTTTTGGTATAAAAGTATGGTTATGATGTACTGATCATGTAAATGTGATTAAGGATGGTCATTAAGTGTATTTGTGGCGTTGGAATTATTAAATGAAGTGTTATGTAATTACTTGGAAAAAAAATTAGTATATGAAGTGTAAGTGGAAAGTAATGAAGATGAAATGGTTTATGGTGTATTTGGTTGAAAAACGTGTAAAGGAGTTGAATGTATTTGCATTAGGTTTTTGGATCAGAAAACGAAGCCAACTGAAGGATTTCGAAATAGTGAAAGGAAACTAGCAAATTTTGAATGTATTTTAATTGTTTATATGAATAAATTATTTTCAAAAGATTTTATGACGTGTGATTTAATTTGTATGATTATGAATTTTATGTTACATTATAAGTGAATATTGCTAGTATAAGTTTATGTTTTAACAATATATGAATTGAAGTTTGAAAGTTGAATTTCATATGATATGAATTTACATTGATATTATGTTATTGGTTTATAAAGAGGAAATGATTTTTAGCCTATGGTATACCATTAGGAATTATACATGTTATTATACCAGTATGTAGTGGTTAACCTAGTATGGGTAAGTGATGTAGAAGTAGCTCCATAACTAGTAGTTAACCAGTTGCAAGTAAGTACTATAGAATTTGCTCAGTAACTATTGATGTATAATGGTTAACCTAGTTTGGGTAAGCGATGCAACACCAACTCCGTGACTTTATGTGTCATATGATAAAAAAGTTAATGATGGGCTATGTCGTGTAAGAAAGTTCATGACAATAATAATGCCACTACTATTCATTTTAAAAGTAGCTTGAGAGGCACCATATGGTACCAATTCTAATGGTTGACTTATTTTCAGTATAAAAGTTTTCAAGAAACTTGTTGCCACCATTGTTTATTGTTTAAGGAAAAAGGAAAATAGAAAATGGAAACTCTTATATTATAGGCTTAATTTTGAAAAAGCATTTTGAAATAGTATTTTAGACAAATTGAAATTATGATCTACGAAATGTTTCTTATTACTACATTTTATAATGCACAAATAACTTTTTATGACAATTATTTTACTATCAGCTTTCTTATTGTATGGAATATTTCAGTTTTGTTGTTATGAAAATTTTAATTTTTAGTAAAATGATTAACATCATTGAGTTTGTTTAGCTCACCCCCATTTTTATATTTTTAAATAAACCACCCTAAGTATGTATATAGGTGCTACAGTAGCTGGGATCCCACGCATAATTAATTGTATCATGTGATGTTGCTGTGCTTGTGTCATTTTGCTATATATGTGTTTTCATGAAATTGGTTCAGTTACTTGTATATATGGTTTAAATTATTTTAGAAAGGTTTTAAAAGTGTGATCCTGTAATATTTTTGGGATTATAAATTGTTGAGAATTATTTGTTTGTGGTTACTTATAATATGGACTTGAGGTCCCATTCTAGAAGTTGAGATGGTACATGAAATATTAGAAGTGTTTTAAATCATGTTATATAGGTTTTTGAAATTTGGGAATCTTAGAAAAGCAGTCGTTATGTGCCAAAATTTTTAATTAAATGATTTTTTAAAAAAAATTCCCACTATTTTCTGCATTTTAACTTTTAAAGTATAAAAGGTTTTTAACAATTGAACGCCTTGGCTTTACGAGAACCCTTCTGTTGAGTTAGATATTGATTGGAGGGTTACCATAGGGTTGTCGAGAGGGTTCTACTCAGGTTCCAGAAGGAGAATTTTGGGATGGGTTCTTTCATAGAGAGGAGTCACATATAGTAGAGCAGCCATCGTAGCTACATTCACCGCAATCCCAAATGGGAGGAGCAATAAATGAGGATGAGAGTGCGAATGTACCCAAGGTATAGACACCACATCCAAACCAGTTGAAGATAGCTCAAATGGGGAGATGATTGGGGTAGCTCATGGGTACTTGACGCACTATCTAGGTATAGAAGGTGGGGTGACTGAGCGAATAGGAAAGCTCAAGACCTTTATTGGATGGATGGGAGATCTACTGTTTCAGGGCATCATTTTCCAGCCTCCATCATCTAACACATGTACTTTATCATCAGCTCCTCCACATGTTAAGGATCAATGACCAATGAACCTCCATCGACAAGCAGGCTAGAGTCACAACAGGATGGAGATGCTTAAATTTTGGTTTTTTCTTTTCTTTTTCTCATTAATTGTGTATTTTCCTTATTTTCTTTCTTTTTGTTATTTTATCTTATCTGAACATTTGTGTTATTGTTATTTCATATTTCTTAGCTATTGGTGTTATTTTTATTTCTTTTTATCTTTTTATCCCTTTTAATTTATATTTTGAAAGCATGATTGTATTTAGTATTGAATGGATCCCTCATCGCAATCAAAAATTGAAATTCTTATTATTGAGGGAATTACCAAATTCCTCCACTTTTTCACTTTTTATTCATATATGCTTATATGATGTATATTGAGGACAATGTACAATTTTATATGTGGGAAGGGGATTATAATTTCTTAAGCTTATTATAATCTTTGTTATTAAATCTTATGAACTGATATCATGAATTAGTTAAAATCTGTCTATAAATACTTGAAATCATTACTGATTATTGATTTGAATTAGTATTTAAAAGGATGAAAGTTAAAATAAACTTAATTTTATAAGTCATATTATTAGTAGTCATTTAAATAGTCAATTTGAACGAAAATTGTATATTATTTACACATATATGACCATCATTTTCGTAAGTTTTTGAGCCTAAGAAAAAATGGCAAAGCTTTTTAAGCTCTTTTATTATTTCATATGTGTTATTATGCATAGTTGGATGATTCTAAAACTTGCTTTTATTATACATATGGAGTCCACATATGTTAAATTAGAAACATTGAAATCATAAAGGCAGTTAGATTTAACAATTTGTTTAGCTTATTTTCTTAAATTACCCCACCATACTTTATCCCTTAGGAGTAACCAATTTTAAATCGTAGCCTTTTCCATTGATTATAATACCATTATTAGCTTTTACCTTATTTTTCTTGAAGCTTTTTTATTATTTTGAACCTTGAAAGTATTTACAAATTACTTGATTGTTTGAATTTTGAATTTAGAAAAGGTCCAATATTTCTTTAATTGTGGTATATGCGAGCATAAGAAAAGGTGTTTGAATTATGGTATATATATATATATAGTGCATAGTGTTATAAGAATAATAAATGAAACTGTCTAAGGTCGTTTTCTTCGTGAGCTACAGTTCCTTAATACTTTCAGAACATTTTTCAAACTGGGTTTGATTTGAGGAAAAGTGAGCTATGATTTGTAAATTTTGTTGAGTTGAGATCATTTGTTTGCTCAAATTTATTGCTTGGGTAGTTAACTTAATAAGACGTCTTATGTCTTGACAACGATTGCACCTAGACATTTTGAAAAAGAAGATTAGATTTAGCCCAAAATTTATATCATTTTTATACACAAGAATTAAATCAATTAGAACGAAGATTAGTTGATCATCAAATCAGTACTCCTTATCATCAAAATGACTGATCAAAATCAAAATCAAGAACCATGTATATTAGAAATACATAACTTAGAATTCACATAATCAACAGGTACTTTTCATATAAATATGTTATTATCTAATGAAAAACAAAAACAAATAGAAAAAGCTCAATTAAATTTAAAAGCCGGACAAGACATCCAAACTTCCCTTTTTAAACATTTTCTAGATCGTAAAAATATCATTTACTTTGGAAAAATCGTTCATGAAACACCCATTAGAATGGATCAATGTGATGGACATATTCGAATTAATTTAATCGATCAAAAATTGGTTATATTCATCTCTATACTATACAAATTCTCTTAAAATCTACTTTCCAAGAAGGTATATATTCACCTATAAGAATGGCAATAGCTGCTGAAAGAATGAACAACTTAAAATATCAAATAATAGGAATGATGAATGGAAATTTAGCATATGGAAAAATTATATATATACATATATATATATACACACATGTGTGTGTGTGTGTGTGTGTGTGTGTGTGTGTGTATATACATACATATATGTATGTATGTATGTATGTATGTATGTATGTATATATATATATGTATGTATGTACGTATATATATACAATATGTTGCGAGCATAAAAAAAGGTGTTTGAATTATGGTACCAATGGATTCATGTTATGAAGAACCTATATCATAAAAGACTAAGTTTTTTGTAATCTTAGCTACTGTAAAATTTTTTCAATTTTAGTAACCCTTTGATTATCTCAATCATACCTTAGCTAAGCCCCATTAAACTCTTATAAATACCTTTTGATTTTGTTTCTAGTTTACTTATAAGAGGTGGAGATATGATAATACTGCAAGCCTTTGGTTAAGAGTTCTACTATTTTTCATCTTCAAAGGAAGTAGCTAGAATATGACTACATTCTTTAACTTTTGTTGCATTAATGGAAAAATTCCCCTGAGTCCTTCAGAGGTTTTCTTTGCTAAAATAAGAGAATTCTACCCAGCAAATTGTATTAATGCAATAGACAATTTGTCAACATTCTTTATCAATATTTTGATTGCGTTGGCCATAGAGGTCATGTTAGACTTCAATTAAGGAATTTTGTTTATGCAAGCCATATTGTTCTATCTTGACAATTTTGGATTCTCGACAACAGGAAAGTTAGCTAAGGGTGAGGCTGTCTTCTCAAGATTCTTTAGCATCTAAGATATAAAGCCTTCATTCCTTATGGTTGTAAGGACTACTTCTTTTAAGGCTATAGGTAAAGCAATTTCCTTTTCATTTTATTCTCTTAACATCTTTGTCCCATTGAGCACGAAAAATTATTTAGTGTCAATCTAGAATTTGGATGTGCCGGAGAAGAATTCTCCTAAAATTTATACCTGACTTCTTATTAATGACATAAGTGGGCTTCAAAAAACTTAAAAATAGAATTCTAAGATACCAAAATGCTAAAATATGTTGAATTGAAATATAAAGTGAAGAAAGCACTTTGCAAAAGGGAATCACAAATTATAAAGGGAATTCAGTATAACGAAGGTTAATTTACAATATAAAGAAAGCTAAGAAAATAACAAAGTGTTTTAAAATAAATTGATTGCCTTCTTTAGAGATTGATTTTTGTTGAGTTGTGACTGTGTTGTTCTAGGAGTTGTCATGTTCTCGATTCTCAGTACTGGTGAACTTATAGTCCTCTCACCCTTAAGTAGGTTTTGCTACAAATGCCCACTTTCATATATTTTAGCTAATCACCTACCACTTCTTAACTTCCATATCCTAGAATTCATCCTCAAATAACTTCTTAACTTCCAGCCTATTTAGCCACGTTTTATTAACTACCTCCCGCTATTTTCTAAACTTCCATGTCCTAT
The DNA here is from genome assembly GCA_025629825.1 of Erythroxylum guanchezii. NCBI lineage: Eukaryota > Viridiplantae > Streptophyta > Magnoliopsida > Malpighiales > Erythroxylaceae > Erythroxylum > Erythroxylum guanchezii. Next base: position 9,202 of record JAOTAX010014967.1, read on the forward strand.
ACTTCTATAAAATTTAGCACATTTCTTCCCTCATCCCTAATTTTTCATCGTCTATGAATTCTTTAGCTACACATTTATTGGGATTCCATTTCTAGGCAAACTTCATAGCCTTTTAGGTCATATGGTCTAATTTATTTTAAGCTATCAAAAAATATATTTGAATATAGTTCCGTCTTCCAAATTATGATTTCTTATGATATATTTAAAGTGCTCACATTCCTTCTGTAATTGATTATTATTACTAGTTACCTTAATCCTTACATTACTTGGTTGGTATTGTTAACTGGTAAAGATAATAAATGGTGAATCTTCAAATTCAACAAATAAGACTCATCATCGAATATAAGACAATGAGCATGCTTTTTGTAATTATGTCAAATCCCTTTAATGATTTCATAGATAAATGAGAATCATGTAAGAAGATTTTATAGTAATCCTCATTTTGAGGTTGGTAAGGAGTTGATCACTCAATATTCTCTATGTTTGACATGAATGATTTATGTTATCATTTGTAATGTAAGAAGTTAGATGTAAATTTTTCGTATGGGTGAATAATGAATTAAGTGATAGGTCCAAATCAATTCTTAATAGTTAAATATTAAAAAGAAAAAAGATTAAAGCTAAAAACAAGAAGTTAAAAGAGTATATTGCTATATAAACTAATGGTAAGTGCTTAGTGGAGATGGCCAGATTTAATAGAGAATTGACATAAGTTAAAGTATTATTGAAGTATACAATTTTGAACTAGAACGTTTCAAAGATTGCTTTCTATTACAAAGTAGGTGATGTGATTTTTTTTACGTATATTGATAATAATATTTATTGAAAAGTTAAAGAATCTCAAATTTATAAACTTTAATGTTGCATCATAATAATTTGTTAGCAATGACATTATTAATGATGCTTCAATGGTACACTAAGACATATAATTTACAATTTTGAAATTGTGTCATGTAATTTAGTTATACTTTATATTGTTGGAGCAGAGGATAACATATAAAGCCATTATGAAGTGACCTTTTTACTTAAAAGGACCTATCAATAAAGGTGCATTTGCAAGGATATCAAACTTAATTATGAACATGTAAATAATAGCATAATTTATTGATATTCATTAATATCTATTTATAATATATTAATTTCATCAAAAGCATTATATAACAGTTGTCATTTAGTTTGAAAAACGAAAATTAACCAAAGAATATATATATATATAACCAACTTTGCTACATCTCATTATTCATATTTGTAAATATAAAGTATATAACATCCTATAATACAACTTTGCAAATTTAAAACATGTACATAACCAATTGATGAAATACAAAAATACAATAAAATTAGTTTAACTTTGGCTGATATTCGGACAAAATATGATAAATTTCTCCTTTTTGCATCTAGTAGCACACAAAGTAGATTAAGTGATGCTATATCCACCATTTTATTAAATTGCTCTAAGTTTAAATTTAGTTTCAATATGAGAAATTGATTTAATTTTGTAAACCCCCAAATGGAATATAAGCGGGAATAAATTACTGTTTTCACCTTTTGTATTATTTGAAAACTAGTGAATAAATTTTCTATTCTAATGAATTGATTATGGTAAATTACCATATGATAGTTATAAGGAAATCAAAATAATATTTAAATAGAGTAGGAAGCCCCAAACAAAGTGATGCCACGTTTTAAGGAAGAAGAGACAGATTTTGATTTATAGTGGTTTGGCCCAATAACTCTTGACCTATATCCACAACCCAAGCTTCACTTAGGAATTTACTATCTTCATCCTTTAATAAGTAAAGAGTGACCCAACATACAATATTTTATTTGTTAAAGGTGATAAGCTAATTGGTTTATACTTTAACCATGATTTTGAGAGATTTTTACTTATTTTTTGATATTTTTATTGTATTTGATACATATTATGTATAATATTTTGTTTTAAGCGTTGTTTTGGATCTCTAATGAAGAAGAAATAGTTTCGGAAAGCTGAAGCTAAGTTGGAGAAGTTTTCCATGACTTTTTTAGGAATATTGGTCTAATATAGGGTACTAACATGGCATCCTATTGAACCTATATTTGTAACACCCAGTATCTAGTTTACTCGATACACCGAAATAAATCAGTATTTGAGATTGATGTCATTAAAATTCACAGAACAGTGAATAATAATTTTAGTAACATCAAATTAATGATGTATGATATATTTTTCGGTGGTCACAGGAAGTTATTCGAACAGATGTTTAAAAACCAGATCAAGAATGGCATTTTTGTAAATAAGTGGACTTAAGGAGTATATAAGAAGCTTAATGCACTAAAGACAAAAGCTTTGTCTTCTTCCTCTCCCTCATTCACGACACTCACCTCCATTGGAGCTCCTCTCAAGCTTTTTCAATTTTTGTAACAAGAAGAGGAAGGAGATTCAAGCCATTTGGGTAGGAGAAAAAGGTAAGCCTCCATTCTAATGCTTAGTTCCACCCATTAAAGCTTAGTTTTTCTCTTCTTTGTGAAACCCACTTAATGGAAGGTGATGGGTTTGATGATTTGAATGATGGGTTTTTGTTCTTGGATGTCTAATGACACTTTTACATGAAGAAATTTCGTTTTTATGGTGATTGGAGGGTTAAATCAAAACCTAGGGTTTTGAAGGTTAAGCTGTCTTGGAGACAGATTCGTGGCTCTCTTTGTACATTTTTTTTTAACTATTTAACGTGTGAATATGGAGAAACTCAAAACATAGAAGTTGTATATCCAGATGTTTACTATCTCCATGAATTGTTCCACGATTTTAGGGTGAGCCGAATAAGAGTTATAGGCCCCGAATTGTTACTGGTTCAGAATACTAGATAGATTGAAACGAGAACTGAAAATTAATTGTTTGAAGACCTTAGGGTTAGAATTAGATGATGAGTTCTTCTTAATAAATGCTCAAAAATGTTTCCTATAAATGCTGTAGAAAGGGCACCTTAATTGGATGAGAAATGAATGAGTTATAAGGTTTTGAGTTAGGAAAGGTCCAACTCATGACTGCATGTTAAGGCTGATTGTAAATGGGAGATTTGGATTTCCTTCATGACCGAATTAGAACATGGTCATAAAAGAAGAAATGTGAATTTATGTGTTAACTAGAGGTCTGAAAAGTTTGAACAACATTGGACCTATGTATAAGAAGTTATGCCTTCACGAATGAGACCTATACTATTGGTTTAAGAATAAAAATAGAATTTGTGATGATATGTATTAAGAAATGAGGTTTGTATGAGAATGACTAATGAGGG